>OZ026622.1:88516686-88564186 GCA_964020975.1 Hermodice carunculata
TATGATTTAGAGTATCAAACGCCTTCGAAAGATCAAGAAAAATACATAGAGGTACTTCATCATTATCAAGTTTGCTTATCAAGTCATTTACAAGTTCTATAGCGGCAAATTCCGTTGAGTGTCCTTTTCTAAACCCATATTGCCCTTTATGAAATAAATCAAATTGATCAAAGTATTCAACAATTTGATTGAATATTATTTTTTTCAAAGATTTTTGATATAACAGGAAGTAAAGAAATAGGACGATAGTTTGTAAATAATCCATCATCATCTTTTTTATATAAGGGAATTACTCTAGCTATTTTAAGTTTGTCTGGAAAAATACCGTTTTTTAAACTTTGATTTATAATTTTAGTGATAGGTTGAATCAAGACAGAGCTAATTTGTTTAAAAAGTTTCATAGACATTTGATCATATCCAAAACTAGTTTTGACTTTCAAACTATTTATTACTTTGTTTACATATTCACTTGTAACTTCCTGGAATTCAAAATTATCATTTTCAATATTGTTCAAGTATTTATCAAAACTAATGTCCTCAGGTTTGTTGATATTTTTGGCCAAACCAGGTCCAATATTTATGAAAAATTCATTAAATTTATTTGCAATTATATTTTTATTATTAATAGGTGTTCCATTTAAATTGAATATTTCAGGGAAAGATTTCTTTGATTTATTTTTATTAAGTATATTATTGATAGTTGACCATGTTTTTTTCATATCATTTTTATGTTTGTTAAAAATAAAGTCATGATATCTTTTCTTTACTAGTCTTATATTTTTCTTAAGGATCTTATTATAGGTAGATGGATTTACTTTTAAATTATTATATTCAACACTATTTGGATTTGTTTTTCTCAAACACTTATAGAGGTTGTCTCTAAATTTTATTGAATTAAGTATACCTTGTGTGATCCATGCATTGTTTTTGTGTTTATACTTATCAAATTTTACAAGCTTCAATGGCATGTATTTTTCAAGTGCATCTTTAATTTCTTCACTCAATAAGTTATAGTTATTATTTGGATTACTGTTTATATCAAGATTTAGTTTTTCCATAATATTGGCATTTTGCAAATGCAATTTTATATTTTCAACTGATTCAATAGTTTTTGGATAACATTTCACAAATTTAGGATTTTTATCTTTATGCAGATCTGTTTCCAAACAAGTAAAGTATGGCTGATGATCAGATAATTTGCGCATGAAAATACCTGATGTTGTATTAATTGATGCTTCACTTATTTTGCAAAATATATTGTCAATGAGAGTACCATTTTTCTCTGAAAACCTAGTAGGTAAAGTTATTTTAGGAAAGAAACTATGCATAATCATTTCTTCAAAAAACTCATTAAATATTGGCTTTTCATTTATCTTAAGTAAATTTATATTAAAATCACCTAATAACATTATTTCTTTATTAACATCATCAAAAATTCCAAGCGCCTGTCTAAATTCCTCCAAAAAACATTCAAGTTTTCACTAAGATTTCTGGGAGGTCTGTATATATTCCCAAGTAAAATACTTTTCTTTAATTCTCTGTGTGATATTTCAATAAACTGACCTTCCCATATTTCAGAGAGGTTATAGATATCATTTCTTGTATTATACTTATATTCCTCATTTAAATATATAATTAATCCACCTTTATTGCTACATTTTTTCCCTTGACTGATACACTGATAACCGTCCAATTGGCAGTGACAAATCATTGTGTGAGGTAATCTGGCATTCCTGGAGACAAATTGCGCTAAATACGATTCCTTGATTTTTTAATTCCTCTACCAGCAGTACAAGTTCCTTAAATTTGGCTTGAATGGAATTAATATTTGTGCTTAGTACACCAAAACGCTTCTTTTCCCAAGACATTTGATTAAAATTTTCAATGTAAGGCGAATGTTTTATCATGTCCGTTACATTGGAGTCTGTATCGTTGTTATCGTCATGATGAATTTGTAAAATATTTCGAAGTGAGTTTCCTTCAAAACCACCCGTTACATAATTCAGAAAAGTTTCGTCTGTGTTAGCCATGATCGTGAGATAAACATAAATGTTTGATAAACTTTCGACATCTCTTTACATTAAAAATACGATGGTTGTCATGATGGACATCGTCGTTGAAATTATTGTAAAAATTGTTGCATAAATGAGTTGAGACACGACAAAGCAGTGATAAGAAAATAAGAAACATACCTATTCAAACGGATAATGAGAGTTTGGTCTGTTCATCATATATATAGATACCAAAAACATTGAAATAACATGATAAAAAGAGGGAAAAAGTTTCAATAATTGTAAGTTCCGGACCACATCAAGTCGTCGGCCATTTTGTACTTTCTATTTATAGTTGTAGCCTCGTTTTCAAGGACAATAAGCGGTACTATATTTTAGCCGCGTAGAGTTTTTTTGCGTAAGCTCGGTGAGACGGCTGTCGATTGGATGAGGGAACTGAAATCAAAGATAAATTTATCACATGGATTTACGTTGATTAAGAAATAAAACGAATTTTAGTCGGATGAAAGTTGAATATAGCTTGGAACAGTCTGTTTTAGAGCTGCCATACTGGTAATCAGTTTTGGTTCATCTTGATGGTTGATTTTGATGTACACTGATCCCATGATTGTCCATGTGCTACACAGCAACTTTTGCGCTTTGGCTTTCCTGGCATGATAAGATAATTCAGATTGTTGTTTGTTCAAATCCTCACTGATAAATACTCCAGTATATCCCTTTTTCCTTAAATCCGTCCTGGCAGCATATAATTTTCTCCTCGCCCAAACGTTCTCGCATTTTACCAAGATCGGTCTAGTCGTTTTCTTTTCATTTCCGCGCGTCAGATATCGCAGTCGGCCAAATCGGTGGGCATTGAAGTTCATCACATTTATGTTAAGTTTGTTTGCTATTTCTTTCACAATAGCTTCTGGGTTATCATTCTCTTCATCTTCTTCAACACCAGTTATTATCAAATTGTTTATTTTTCCAGTTTCTTTTAGAACGTTTGCCTCCTTGGTTTTCGCTTTTTCATTTCTAAGTTCCGCTTGCAGACCCATCATTGTTTTTTCCAGTGTTGACACTCTATCTTGTAAAGGTTTCACTATTAATTCGATTTCGTTTTTCATAACATTTCGTACGACAGTACTCAGGATGGAGATGAACTCCGTAGACTTAAAACCCTGTTTAATTTGCGATGTAATGTTTTCCATATCCGCTGTTTTACCCGAGTCTGTCATTTCGGTACCAGCCGTACTCGGAGTAGGTCTGGTGTTGCTGTTTACACTTTTTGCCACTTGTGAACGATTTTCTTTTACTGCCCTGCGAGATTTAGGAGAAAACCCTAACAATTGTTCATCTTCCTGGATTGAGTCATCCGAGTCCATTTTGAAAATACTGCCGCTGGAAAGTTTTAACACATTATCTTCCAAGTTGAGTATTTCCCAGGTCACACGTGGATTTGTTTACAAATAGCGACAGTGGGCGTGGCAACTGAAGCTAATTTAAAAAGTCCGTAGAAATAAAAATATGGTGATATAACCGACCTTGAACTTGTTGAAGATCTTCACAACTCTTTCCTACTCCATTTTGAATAACTTTTTTGGTAACTTCCAAAGTTTTTCCAAAGTTTTGACCAAAATTTCTCTGGAGGCCTAATGAGCCGAAGCCATCACTATGGCGGATGAATAAGCAAAACTTCGCGTATTTAGCTAATTCATCATTTGCCACGTTAATATTTATTCATTATTATGTCGGTTGTCTTTGCTGAATATTTAGCTCAGACAAGGAGCCGCTACTCAGAGAGACATGGGTAATAGGCTCCGAAACATGTTCTGAGTAGTTATCCACTGACGACCCTTTAATTTATTTGGACTAAGACAGCCTATGTCAAAATTTTACAGAGGAACGTGTGCAATATGGACAATAGTACTTCCATATGTATATAGGTTAGACAGGGACAGGTTAGCTTATGGAGAGTAAAGAGTTCGGACTGCGGAATAGGGTAATGACCACTAGGAAGTGGTTCTGGGCAAAAAGACACAAATACAATATTATTCCGAAAAAGACCAAACTTGCCATGGTGACTGAACTATCAGTGAAATATCACACATCGTTTGGAATAGTCGTGTTATTTAAAATTATACAAATTAGGGGCAATTAAAATTTTCAAAGCTACATATCGTCCGAACTATGGAAGATAGACACTAAATTTTAATGTGCAAGTATAGGTTTGGGACACTTGCAAATATAATGGACAGTAAATGAAAGTTGTAGAATTTAAAATTATGCTAATAAGGGGCATTCAAAATTTTCAAAGTTGAATATCTCCAAAACTATTATCGATAGAGATGCCATTCCAACTTCAATTCATAGATTTGTGCCAAAGCCACATCCAATGAACCATGAACCAAAGTTGTAGAATTTTAATTTTTGCAAATTAGGTGAATACACAAAATTCAAATATTGAATAACTTCAAAACTATAATAGATAGAGGTGCCATCCCAACTTCAATTTAAAGGTTTGTGACATAGCCTCTTCAAATGAACCAAAATTGTAAAATTTAAATTGATGCAAATTAAGTGAATACACAAAACTTAAATCTTGAATACCTTCAAAATTATCATACATAGAGGTACCATTTCAACTTCAATTTGTAGGTTTGTGACATAACCACATCCAATGAACCATGAAACAAGGTTGAAGGCATTTAATTTATGCAAATTAGGCAAATGCACAAAATATAAGTCTCGAATTGCTTCAAAACTATTATAGATAGAGGTGCCATTCCAACTTCAATTTATAAGTTTGTGACATATCCGCATCTAATGAACCATGAAGCAAAGTTGTGGAATTTTAATTTATGTGAATTAGGTGAATACCCCCAATTTTTTTTTAATAACTTCAAAACTATTGTAGATAGAGGTTCCATTTTACCTTCAGTTTATAAGTTTATGACATAGGTGCATTCAATTAAAAAACAGGAACCAAAGTTGTAGGATTTTAATTTATGCAAATAACGTGAATATATAAGATATAAATCTTAAATTACTTCATGACTATTATACATAGAGGTATCATTCCAACTTCAATTTGTAGGTTTGTGACAATACCACATCCAGTGAACCATGAACCAAAGTTGAAGGGTTTTAATTTATGCAAGTTAGGCAAATACACAAAATCAAAATAATGAATTGCTTTCAAAACTATTATAGATAGTGGTGTCATTTAAACGTCAGTTTATAAGTTTGTGATACGGCCACATCCAATGAACCTAGAACCAAAGTTGTGGCATTATAATTTATGCAAATTAGGCTCATACATAAAATTTTGATTATGTTGAAAAATGGCAAAGTGTAGCATTTCAAACTGTCCTCATTTTGAAGGCACCCAGACAGATTTGCTGTGAAGCAAATCGTCGTTTCCAATTACAGCACTACTTTTCACACTTTATTTGGGAGGAAATGGTGGTCCTTAAAAGGACCTTTTTGGTTGTTGTTGGAGGGGGGGGGGGGGGCGAGGTATAGGGTTTCCGTACCAGCGTGCTGGGCATTTTTATTTGCTGCACTTACGTACCGGAATCACTTTCAATATCTGTACGTCGTACCAACCATTATTTGTCGTACCAACCATTATTTGTACATTATCTTCTTTTCTGTACCTTGTACTAGGGCAGAATTATTACTTGTACCAACGTACCAAGCCCCCCCCCCCCCAGTCCTCCCTCATACGAGATCAAGTAACGGTCATCCGTCCCATATAACAGATTTGGGCGCCCAGATCCAGCCTTCTTCTGGTTTCCTGGAAACGGTCCCATCACTTTTTTTTCGATGGCCTGGAGCACCCCATTATCCTGGCAGCCTCCTGTTGGGAAAAGCGAGCCTCCAAGATCCCAATGATTCTGCCCCTGTCAAATTTACACAGTTGTGAGTGACCCGTACGCTGTCGCATTGTGGGATCAGGAATCAGGTTACGGTACTGCAAGTATTAAGAAATTGACACAATATGTAGGGCCTCTAAGTACATCGTGCTTTCTTGTCCACTCAGTTGAAAGAGAATAAATAAATAAATAAATAAATAAATAAATAAATAAATAAATAAATAAATAAATAAATAAATAAATAAATAAATAAATAAATAAATAAATAAATAAATAAATAAATAAATAAATAAATAAATAAATAAATAAATAAATAAATAAATAAATAAATAAATAAATAAATAAATAAATAAATAAATAAATAAATAAATAAATAAATAAATAAATAAATAAATAAATAAATAAATAAATAAATAAATAAATAAATAAATAAATAAATAAATAAATAAATAAATAAATAAATAAATAAAGTAAGTAAGTAAGTAAGTAAGCAAGTAAGTAAATAAGTAAGTAAATAAGTAAGTAAATAAATAAATAAATATTAAGGCACCAAGACAGATTTGCTCTGAAGCAAATATTCTTTTCTAGTTTCTAGTTCTTTCTTCTTTACCATTGAAATTGTCCGACACTTTTCTCTGACACTATTATGCATAGAAACTGCAAACCTGGCATGATTGTACCTCCGTACAAGCAGTTTGGCCTTTTTATGCAGAGGACTGCAGATGTTTAAAATTATGCAAATTAGGGGCATTTGAAATTCTAAATCTTGAATATCTTCAAAAGTATAATAGATAGAGATGTCATTCCAACTTCAACTAGAGGGTTATTGACCATTGCACGTCTAATAATTTTTAAACAAAAGCTGTAGCAACTTAAATTATGCTCATTAGCAGTATTTAAAACTTTTAATCTTGAATATCTTCAAAACTATTATAGATAGAGATATCATTCCAACTTCTACTAGGGAGTTATTGACCATTGTGCATGTAATGTGTCTAAAACAAAAGTTGTAGCGATTTAAATTATGCTAATTAGCAGCATTTGAAACTTTAAATCTTGAGCATCTTCAAAACTATTATAGATACAGATATCATTTCAAGTTCTACTAGGGGGTTATTGACCATTGCGCATGTAATGAATCTAAAACAAAAGTTGTAGCAATTTAATTTATGCAAAATAGCAGTGTTTGAAATTTGTCATTCCAATTTCTACTAGGGGGTCATTGACCATTGCCCATCTAATGAATTAAAACATACGTGTACGGGTAAAAGGCTCCGAAACATGTTGAGTAGTTACCCGCTGAAGACCCTTTAATTTATTTGGGCTGATACAGCCTATGTCAAAATTTTACAGAGGAACGTGTGCAATATAGACAATAGTAATTCCATATACATACAGGTTAGACAGGGACAGGTTAGCTTATGGAGAGTAAAGAGTTCGAACTGCGGAATAGGATATTGACTACTAGGAAGTGGTTCTGGGCAAAAAGACACAAACACAAATAAGCTGTAGCAATTTAAAATATGCTAAGTAGCACCATTAGAAATTTTAATTCTTGAATAACTTCAAAGCTATAATCGATAGAGATGCCATTCCAACTTCTACCCCTATGTTAGGCTTTACTACGCAGCAATAAGCTTTGAAGACAAACACACTGATTTTGCTATGCAGCAAATCATCTTTTCTAGTTGGAATATTTGTATTCATATTTGTTATTTTGTGTATGAAATTATCAATTATAGTTCCTCTTTGTTCTGATAATCTTGTCGGAAGTGTGATTTGAAGGAAAAATCACAAACAGATAATTAGGCCTATGTCAAAATAAGTGGTAAGGCCTACTTTACCTAGTAGCTTTAGCAAATCAATGTTGAATTCTCCACCTATAATGACCTCATTATGTAATCTCTGCAACCTAGATATGGAAAAAATAGACAGAATCCTTGTGGATTCACATTGATCCCACCAGTACCATGCTCCCACTCCCACCCCCAAAACCCACAGTCACCCCGAGACACACTTTTCTCACCTCTCTGGCTGTTGTCTTGTTTCCAGGACATTTTGTGTGCAACTGGCCAGGCATACCCTAAGCCATCCTGTCCATGTGACACCCATATTTTCCGATTAAAGGCATGTTTTAAGCGACCCACGTTAAACCAATGGGGTGGCGTCTTTTTTCCTCCAGCAGTGTAGCTGCAAACGTGTCATTCCAACGAACAATTTCATTTCTAGCTACTGTTCTAATCTGTAGTCAAACAGACAGGTTTCTTTCTTTCTTTCTTTCTTTCTTTCTTTCTTTCTTTCTTTCTTTCTTTCTTTCTTTCTTTCTTTCTTTCTTTCTCTCTCTCTCTTTCTTTGTTTCTTTCTTTCTTTCTTTCTTTCTTTCTTTCTTTGTCAGATCAGGGAGGAGGATTGACATGTACGTCCCTGGTCAGATGACTGACACTCATAGACACCATGAAGGTAACATTCAATACTTTAATGGATTCAGCAGGTTAGAAGACATGCCATCCCCAACAAGGGCCAAAATATAATTATAGTGAAATATGGGCATTTGTGGCTTGCTGTGACCTCGTAATAGTCGTATGAACTAACATCCCACATTAGGGCACGCGAAAGTTCACCCTAAAATTCTATAAATAGTGCACTTTATATGTTCTAAAAATTTTACAGACATTAAGGTAAACTTACGAGGGGCTCATAACCGCAAAAATAATAGGAATAGTCCCCATTTTACCACATAAATCAATCGACTGGACTCCACATTGATGAGTGCGATCAGCATTGCTGGCCATGCAATCGGCCAAAATCATTCACGACCCTCGCCCCGAGTTGAAGTTTCTCGCTCTGCCGCTGGCGGCGCCAGGGGTTTCGAAAGTTTTGTGTAGCTGTGCGACCAAATTCATTTCAGTGAACCGTGGTCAGTTGTCCGGTGGTCACGCTCTACTTAAAGTGGGGTTCGGGTCCACAGTGCTCGCCCTGGCCGGCCCTGCATTCATTGATTTGGTCTCATTTCACCGGAAGTGAAGGCTTGTCTTCAAAAATTTATGTGGTCACTGAATGTCCAGGACCAGGCATAAAATGTGACACCTTACATACACACCGTTGCATCGGGAATTTTAAGCAGGGGCTCATTCGCTACAAACTTTCATTGAATATATTTTGGATATGATAGTTTCGACAAGGAGGCATGCATACAGGCAAACTGGAAAATTCAACATGCTTCATGACTGACCGTGAAAAAATAAACGACTCGAGACGAGGATGTGAACTTTTTGAACGTGAGTCATGGTACGACGTACTAGTAATGGGTAATGCGATTGCGAACACATTTCTCTTAATGGCTACATGGCGTTGGTAAATGATAGTCGGAATTACTTTGTGAGAGCTCAGGGATAAAATGTGCTGGATCATGATTGTTAGCGCCAGTATGAGGCATAGAGCCGCTATGTTGGGATGGACTGCTTCCCATGCCCATCTCAAAACAACGCCGTCGATGCCTCAGAAATGGGCGTACAAGGCTACATGATTGTGTACTCACTCAACGGAAGAGCCATGTTCTGTGATTACAGCTAATGTAGGCCTACGTGTAATACGTAGAGCCAACAAGCCAACCAGTACAGCCTACAGGCTTTAATAGTGTCTGCAGGTATTGCAGGAGTGCACTGTACGTGGTGCCTGGCCCTAGTGTAGGCGAAACGTCCAAAGCTGACTCAGGTTCAACGTTTTGAGCTAATCAATGCAGACGTGGTTGATCTTATGGCTACACACACATATGCATAGTGTCCAAACTAAAGCTATGTAGGTGTAGTGAATAGAGCTGATGAAGACGTAGTGTCTGGAGCTAATGTTGGCGTACTTAGTACCTAGACTAGAGCTATATTGTAGTGCATGTAGGCAGAGGCATCCAGAGCTAGTGCAGGCTTAATGTTTTCAGCTAATCAATGCAGGATAAGAGATCAGATAAGTTTTATTTTAGACTAAAAAGGTCCACAGAAGACATTGTAACATAAAATACATAAATATGGTCATATAGATTATATATATATGCATGTATTATAAGAGTAAGTTAAAATACATGGGAAAACACATAGGCCTATGTAAAATTGAGATCACAAATACGTACATTATATCAGGTCAGCAGACTTAATTAAGTTAATATAGAAGCTGACTCCAGCGTTCGTGAGTTACAGTCCCATAAATTATCTGAACACAGTTATTTTTTAAATTAAAATATTGTCACTTTCAAAAAAACTCACATTGAAAACCATACACGAGCTTCCTTCTTAGCTCCCCAAAAGGCTGCACCTGATTTAAAACAATCACGCCACTTGCAGAGCAAAGGGGAGGGGGTGTCTGGTGCGCTGGTACAAATAGCAATCTTGCCCTAGTACAAGGCACGGAAAAAAAGAAAATGTACAGATAATTGTTGATACGAAGTACGGAAATTAAAAGGGATCCCAGTACGAAAGTACAGCAAATAATAATAATAATAAAAAATCAAAAACAAAAAAGCAAACAAACAAAAAAATAAAACAAAAACAAAACAAAAAAACCAGTACGTTAATAAGGAAAACCTCATACCCCCACCCCAGCAACAGTCAGACAGTCCCATACGCCAACGAAAGGGGTTGTTGTACAGGGCGGTAAACTTGCATAGAAATTTGGTAGTATGCTGGAGCCATAGCTGTGTTGTTTTCGGAGAAGTGCAGTATGGGTTAAAAAGCAGTCTTTTGAAGTCATTGGAACATGCATAAAGCTTACGTTTCATCATGTTTGCTCTACAACATCAAGATCGATACTGATGTTCAATAATCTGGTCATCCAGAAGGCGTAGGCCTAGCACACTTTGGTAGGCATAAATTCTAGACACAACACCTACATTAATTGCAGACACTACATCTGCACTAGTGGTCGATACCATTGCATTGTATTAGCTCTGGTCATCAGGCCTAAAATAGCTCTAAACACATTAACACATTCACAACCTAGCTGCATTTGGAGTGGCATTTGTGGTTGATAGTATTAAGCCCGGGTCACTTCGCCCACAATAGTTCCAAACACAACACCTCCAGGTGGCGCAATCTTTTGCACTTAAATCAAGATTTATTACACACGTATGTATGTCTTAAATTCAGTAGCAGTACATGACGTTGCCGCTGCATTTCTAATATTTTTTCTTCTCTGTCTCCATCTTGTACTTTATGTGTGGATGAAAGCACATGTAGGCTATATATTTTGTATATATTGTGTTTTGGACCCGGGATGCGCACTACCCATATTGTAGAATGGAAATGCTGCACTGAGGGCACGAAACACAGACCCAATGGGAGCTAATCAATAAGAAAATAGGGGGGTCTTTGGGAGCTGGTATTCACAAAGTCCCAGGGTAGAAGTGCACATACCATAAGGGGAACAGAGCCGTAATTGAGCTCGAGTACAATTTATGGGGGTTTTGGGAGCGATAATTTAAGAAAAACAAAACATGGGGATCACTGGCTTGAAAAAAAAAAAAAAAAAAAAAGGGGGGGGGGGGGTCTTTGAGAGCGACAAGTGGTAAAAAATGGAGGTCTTTCTCGCGGAGCCTACCCGTATTGCTAAGAAGTGGGAGTACCCTCCCCGCATTGTGGATGTGGAATAATGTCTGAAATAAACAATATTCAGAATTCAAATTTAGCAGCAGACTGTGCTGTGCTGTAGTTCCAGATAGGCCTACTATGCCTACATTAGCTCCAGACACAACGCCAACATTACCGGTAGATACCACACTTACATTAGCTCCAGACACGTATGCAATATAGCTACACACAGACACTGTCACTAGACCTACATAGCTTTCCGGGATAGCTTTGGACACTATATAGGCATTGCCCATGATGGGCCTCACTGAAACAGAAGTCTAAATACAAGATTAAACAGCTTTACTTTCATTATAGTTGGGGAGAAGAAAGCGGTTGACTTCGCTGCTCTTCTGAACTAAATATGCATTTATTCCCATTGGAACATTGTTATGTGCATGACTCGGGATATCAGGCTAATATCTGCTATTTTCTTCCAGGTAACTCTGGTAAGGAACTTATGTCCCAAGAAAAGTTCTTTAACTGAGTTGATCAGTGACCCATCCGTCTGGGCTACTTCACACACGGCATCATACTGACAGATTTTGTTTTCTTCAGCCTCCGAGTCAGTGAGTTCCTGACGTTTATAAATTATATTATAGATGGTCTTCCGTGGAGGATGGCGAATTTGCCCACACAAGATAGTTCTCGGTGTGCTCTGTGTAACATTCTTGACGCTCATCATCGGATGCTATCGCCATGTTACAAGTCACAGTCTCCTCGTAAGTAGGCCTAGGCCTTAAACGTGCGTTACTTGGTTGAGTGCTGCAGGTTCTCCTGTACACGACAGCCTTGAACAGGTTGGCATAAATACATACACACACACACACACACACACACACACACACACACACACACACACACACACACACACACGTATATATATATATATATATATATATATATATATATATATATATATATATATATATATATATATATATATATATACATACATGTGTCATTGAGAACCGACCTTTTTCGTTTTCTCATACAAATGTATATGACGGATTTGCAAAGCAACACCTTACAATGTTATGAATCAATGCACAATAAGTTCGACCGGCAAATAGGTACCCAGGTATTTAGAAAAATGCTGGATATCGTCTGTGTGTGTGTGTGTGTGTGAGAGAGAGAGAGAGAGAGAGAGAGAGAGAGAGAGAGAGAGAGAGATCTTTGTTCATGTAACACCTTGCTTTACAATCGTTGTTCAAACAAGACTTATCTTTGCTTGCAAAGGAGACTCTGTTTTTTTTATGTTCTGATGTCGCTGAATGTAGAAGGCCTGCTTCGCAGACAACGCTTATCTGTGACATTACTGATAATCATTATTGTTGTCACAGATGATTATTATACAAAGAATGCAGGGGAGCCCCTGTGTTACTCAAGGTTAGCAGTGCGAGATAAACAATAATACCCGAGTAAAAAAATAAAATTTAAAACCGTCAGAAAGAGGTCTAAAGTAAGCAATATGTACGGCATATAAAGCTGTTCAAGTAAGATCTTAATCATCAAATAACTGTAGAAACATAGCGACTTGTTACACAAATTGAGTAATAATTATTGCACTTCACATGGCATAAATTTTGAAAATATGCGAATTATACACAGAAGTTTACGAAAGTGGCACAAGTAGAGCAGCCCTCAATGGCCACGTGGAGGACAGAATTCAAATACAACCTGAATTGCATGAATAGGCAAGGGCAAGAACAGAAGGTTCTAGCCCTGCCTGAAAGAGGGCACTGCAGTCACTGGAGGGCTAGGGTTGTGTATTCCCATTACGTTACATTGTAGTTTGCAACTTAATAACTTGAAAACAACTGCACGTATAGAGACACCAAATTTCGCACAGAAAATCTAGATGGGTAACTTAATACCTCATAAAAATCATAAACCACAGCTATTATAGTGACCAGTTTATTTAAGGTTACTTTAACATACAAACCAATGGGAATACACAGCTCTGGTCCTCCAAATTTGTGTGTGTTCGGTTGTGTGTTGGGGCGAATACACACTTCAATGCTAATTCTGACCTTTCCTATTATGCGGGCTTTCGCATTCACCACGCCACTGGCCGCCAATGACCCACGACGCCATGGGAAATGAATACTATTAAAGCCTGTCGTCACTTGCACAATGAATTTGAGTGACTTTTTTGCGCATATACTCGCACACAAACAAGAAATTCACAACTTTTCAACTTTGATTTTGTGGCATTTTCTTTTTTTAAATTGTTCTTAATTGTGGACTGAGTCAGCAGCTTCTCCTCGACGCTTTTTGACGCGCTGTGTCTAAAGCGTCTCAAGGAAACCTGTTGATCCGGACTATCATAATTTGTGGAACTATAGGCATGTCAACATGTAACATTGAATGAAAGGTCTTTCCACAAGGAATTTGAGTCTTATAACTTTTTTTATCATTCAGAGTAGTTGGTCTTTAGTAGTTCGACTTAAGTCACAGTGAACGAGTTAACTAAACAATTTGTGGTCGTAAAAAATTTCGCTGGTACCCTGTCTATTTCCAGTTTCAAAGCATCATAGTGGCCACAGAAATGGCAAAATAAAGGTTTTGCGTTAACGTGTAACACGCAGTCATATAAAACCTAGCGTAAATAGAAGAAATTCGAAAATATAACATTACAAAATATGTGAAAAAGAAAGAAAGAAAGAAAGAAAGAAAGAAAGAAAGAAAGAAAGAAAGAAAGAAAGAAAAAGAAAAGAAAGAAACATGTTGCCTTTCACAAAAGCAATGCTTAGATAGCGGTAAGTATAAATGATGGTCTATTGAGATTTTTTAAAAAAATCAATTCAATCTCACACAAACACTAAGTACTTTTAACCTTCGCCCTCGGAATGTTCAAGAAACATAATTTTTCAATTGTGTTTATTTTATGTTTACCAGGGGAAATATCGGGCGTAAAGCCCGTATGGTTTCCTTCCTATAAGGGAATTACGATACCTGCCAAGACTGGCCACAATGGTATAGCTCGTGCAAGAACGACATTGACTTATTTGTGTCATGTTCTCCTGGGATCTTAAACCCAGTTTACGCTTTTAGCTCCACTGATTGTGACCAGTGCAAAGCATAGGCCTACCCAGGAGACGCACACTTCACTTTGACTTTCTTCTTGAGTTACATAGTGCATGTATGATTTTCCTTCCAGTTAATACATTCAAACATATTTTTTAAGTATGAACAGTTCTTCACTGAGAGTTGAACAGCAACTTCTACGTTCCAGTACCTCTTTTTCCCCCATTTGAAATAAAGGCGGAACGCTTACGTGTCGCTGTTGCTTCAGGGCACACCTCCGAGCAGCTTCAGGTAAAAAGTCACGGGGAAAATAATAAAACTATACGAGTGTAAGTGCCTGGCCGTAAATTCTGTATGGCACCAGCGTACCCGTGGAGCGGAAGGATACACGATGATGGTCTATTTTACAAATGTCTAAAATATGAAATAGGAGGATTTATGTATAAAATTTTGAGAGACATGTATGACAAGTCGTCTTTACAGATAAAATTCAATTCAGGATTATCCGAAAATATATATCTAACCAATGGCGTAAAACAAGGATGTGCTCTTAGTCCAACGTTATTCAATTTATTTATAAATGATTTACCAGAAATTTTAACAGATGATTGTGGTCCAGTTACATTATACAAGGAAAAGCTGAGTTGTCTTCTTTATGCAGACGACCTTGTACTCATTTCGGATAGTCAGAGTGGTTTGCAATGTTGTCCAGATAAGCTCTATTCATATTGTCAAAATTGGAACTTAAAGGTGAACGTGGAAAAATCTAAAGTTGTTATATTTAATAAGGCTGACAAGAAGATTGTGAGACGATTTTTTATCGGTAATCAATAATTGGAAATATCTAACAAATTCACATATCTGGGTCTTGAAATGACATCAAATGGAAATTTTGCTGGCGCTGTCAGACAACTATGTGAAAAAGCAAGGAAGCCTCTTGGTCGCTTAAAGCGAACTTTATTCAGTGACATTGTAGATATTCGATTGCATCTTGATTTCTTTGATAAACTTATTGCTCCAATCTTTCTTTACGGGTGTGAAATATGGGGTGCCTATACAATTTCTCCACTAAAATGTATTGGTAGGGATGATATTAGTGGATATTTTAGGACGGAGTTTGAAAAGTCACATCTGAGTTTTCTTAAGTACACTCTGGGAGTGAATTCAAAAGCCTCTAGTATTGCTGTACTGAGTGAGCTCGGAGCATATCCATATTCGTTAAAAATAATGAAAAGTGTTTGTAAGAACTGGCACCGCATAAGAAATTCTGATTCACGTGAAATTTTATACGATGCTTACAAATGTAATGTTGAATTGCTGGCATCGAATAACTCGACCTGGTTGAACAATATCAAAACTACAATGTCGCTAATTAGCTGTAATGGTATTTGGAACAATGACGGTGATGAATACGGGGAATTTTCACCAAATTTAATAGAGAAATTATTAAAAGAGAAATTTATACTTCAATGGCAGAATGACTTCCTTAAACAAGCCTATCCAGATAAAAAGTTGAGAACCTATTCGGTATTTAAATCAGGTTTCAAAATAGAAAAGTACCTAATTGTATTAAAGAATTTGAACGAAAGGAAAAACTTGACCAGATTACGAATAAGCGCACATAATTTGAACATTGAAAAAGGTAGACATAGAGGGCCAGTTAAGGTTCCCATTGATGAGAGAATTTGTGATTCGTGTTTGGAAGTCGAAGATGCAATTCATTACGTTGTGAATTGCCAAAAGTTTAGAGAAGCCAGAAATAGATTATTTGATACTCTGAGCAAATTTATCGTAGATTTTGACCATTTATCGTCCGAAAACAAATTCATGAAACTTATGAAATGTGACGAAATTGAAATTATATGGCAATTTACAAAATTTATATCGGAAACAATGAAAATCAGGGGTACACTATAGTACTCTAAAGTCATTTAAAACCTACAATACTTTGAGCTGGGTTTTTTTTGGGGGGGGGGAGCTGCCCCTAAGGCATACGTATCAGGGATTGTTGTAATGTACTGTGTTGTATTGTACTGTTGCAGTATAGTGTATTGAGTTACAGATTACCATTTATTGTATTTATGGTGCAGTAATAAAGTCATTCATTTATTCACGAGATGCAACCCGCCGCAGGCGGGCCATCGAATGTATCCTTCCGCTCCACGAGTACGCGAGTGCCATGCAGAATTTACAGCCCGGTAATTGCCAGAGTGTTGTTTTATTTTTATCCCATGTGTGTGTAGTCCAGAGTTTTCTCCACCATTTCACATAAAAAAAAATGACAGCGTTGTGTCGAAACAGCAATCAACGACCTGCGGCGGGCTGCATCTCGTGTATCCTTTCGCTCCACGGGTACGCTCGTGCCATGTAGAATTTACGGCCAGGCACTAACACTCGTGTAGTTTTATTATTATATTCTACACGGTGCAGAACGACCCGTCCGTGGTTACTCTGGACTAGCCTACACATATATGGGATAATATACGAAGGTGACCCCTGAGAAGTGAGATAGGTCACGGACGTGAATTTCTTTATCTCTCTATTATTACGTAAATAGCGGGCAAAATGACAATGTATTTCATACATAACCAAATCTGAGCAGTTTACCTTACTTTTGAAATAAATTTGCTTGCAGTATGGTTTGTAGTTGTTTCTGTAGCCATAAATATTAGCGTTTTCGCGGCCTACTTGCGTACATTGCCGACATTTTAAAACTACCTGACATGTCAATCACATTTGAGCACGCTCACTTATCCAGAGGTGCCAAGTCTCCCGATTTGGCGGGAGATCTCCCGTTTTTCTAATGATATAAATCACCGAAATTTGTTTATCACCCGCTTTTTTACCTGTTTCCTCCATTATAATATAATAGGACTCCCGCCTTTTTGTAACATTTTTCAGCTTGAGCACCCGTTTTATATGTTGGGCAACTTGGCACCTCTGCTTATCACTTCTTTGGGCTGCAGAAATGCCCCCCCCCCCCCAAAAAGAAAGGAAATACAAAGTGCATAATATAGTTACCACATATGCCTCAAAAGTGAGGTACATTGATCATAAAAGGTTATGCATTGGATATATCTGCAAGTAACAATCCATTGTTGTGATATTCACAAAATCCTCTTCCGTAGAGCAAGGTTGATAGGCTATAACTTAACAGACTGTCAAAGTGAAGTGATCGTCTGCTAAAGGTGCGCTAGACTGCGCGTCAATTTCACTATGCCAGTGATGCAAAGAGGCCATTGCTAACCACGCCACCTAACGGTAGAAAGGGGAATCTGTAGCATGTGTTATTGATCATGAGCACCATGTGGTGTTGATCTTTAACACATGGCCCGCAAAGACCCAACGGCCAATCAGTGCTCGTCTTTTAATCTAATTATAATTAGCTTATTTTATATTATTGTTTGGACATCGAGCGCTAAAATGATGGGTCTGGAAGAGCAAAGTCGCCATGTGTGTAAGCCAGCTGGGAAAAAAATCGACATGACAACAGTGCATTGAGATAAAAAAGAAATCATTTAAAATGTGCTATTTGGCTTCGTTATAAAAAAAAAAAAGTATGACCGTTATGACATAGTGCAAGAATATTTTGGATTTTGGTGTGTGTTGTTAATGGAATACATGTGCAAGCTTAATAATTTCTTTCAACCTGCCTCGAATCTTCAATATATTTGTTATATTACTACCGTAATGACTTTTGCTCTGATATGAATACTACTAAACGTTCAGTTTTTCAGTTGGACAGCGATGAGAGCTCGTTTTCCGTGGGGGATTATTTAGCTTTATAATGTTTGTTGCGAATAGATGGCAACCAGAACAGTTGTAGTCCACTCACAACAAACGTGGTCGCTGTCATTAGTACAAAGCCAGACCCCGCAGTCAAACTTCGAACAGTTTACTTAAAGTGACCATTTGCTATAATACCATATTGGGCAGTTTTTTCACCTAAATAATATGTTTGTACTAAAGACGCAAGGGGCAAACGATTTCGCCCGTCAAACAAATGTGGGGATCTTAGTTAAAATTTGGTGAGGACATGATAATGTTTTTTCTGTTATTTAGGCAGGCTCACTAATGCTCACGGTAAGACGATCAGCATATACAAGTTAAACTACAAAACATTAATCTCATACATTATTTATGTAGTGACACAATCAGTTTACTTACTAGGATGGGTGGTTGTTCGTTCTCAATAATATTTTTGACTTCTCAAAAACATTCTCGGTTGCAATTTAAAACACACTTCCACTCTGAAACCGCCGGAACAATTGCTTCAACCCTCTGCCCCCCTCCCCGCGTAGCTGCCCAGCGGTTAATTTGCTCAACAGAGGGTGCTGTATTTTGTTAATTATTATTTTTGTGTGGATGTTTGTAATGTTCATTTTTTTTAAAACATCCTTTGGTTGCATCTTCTTCAAACTGGGTGGGAATGCCAGAATTTGTTTTTAATGAACATTTAAAATTATGTAATGATCTGCAATCTTAGCAAGGTAAGTGTAGGGATACTGGTGTGAATGCATGTATTGTGTAGCTTTCTTTCTGATAGTCTTCAAACGCGATGGGTGTCTAACAGTAATCGATGGGTAGTGTTGCAATAACATTTAAAATTGTCTATCATTTTTTCCAGCAAATCTAAATGTCATATTTCTCTTTCTTTCTTTCTTTCTTTCTTTCTTTCTTTCTTTCTTTCTTTCTTTCTTTCTTTCTTTCTTTCTTTCTTTCTTTCTTTCTTTCTTTCTTTCTTTCTTTCTTTCTTTCTCTCTCTCTTTCTCTGTCTTTCTTCAAAACTATTATAGGTAGAGGTGCCATTTCAGCGCATCCAATGAACTACAAAGTTTCAAAATTGTAATTTATGCTCATTTGGGACACCTGGAAAGTTTAAATGTTAAATATCTTCCAAACTATTACAGGTAGAGGTGCCCTTCCAGATATAATTCTCAGATTTGTCCTGAAGGTACACCCAATAAACCACAAACAACAGTTCTAGCATTTATGTTTTTGTAAGTTTCAGAGGAATACAGATTTGCTTTGAAAGCAAATCTTCTGTCCTAATTTTGTCATGTTGCCAGCGGTATTAAAATCTCTGCTGAGCTCAGGCATAAAAAAGGCTGCTGAGCATAGGTTATTCTCACAGCCATCTGCTATGTTTGGCTTTTTGACGTGTTCCTTTTTTTTTTATGTCTTTCAAGAGAAATCAATCAGTAAACTTATTTGGACATGCAGCACTGCAGCGTCACTTATTGACAGTCTATTAATTTATTGATCGTGTGGCCTTCTAGGTACGCAGGAGTACAATTGTGGATGACAGTCTATTAATTTATTGATCATGTGGCCTTCCAGGTACTCAGGAGTAAAATTGTGGAGCAAAAGGGACGAGGCATGGCAACCTGTAACGATCACCCAGCGGGTTCACTCTGCCCACCTTCCGGCACGTCTGGTGCTCACATGCTCTCGCAAAGAGCACCGACGTTTACGTATATACTGCCGGGTATTCTCGTCCGTGGAAGACCGTTCTTTCCAGATCCTCACATTATTGGAGATATAAAATTGTTTGAACATAATCACGTGATCTTAAATGAAGAAATTATGAAAAACTTTATTTTCTGTATTCCAGCAAGTGCCAATCATTTTAGAGAAAGTCTAGATGCAGTTGCATCTGTTCAAAAATATTTTACCAACTACACGATCATTTATTATGATCTTGGATTAACGAAATTTCAAGCCAGCCAGGTAAGAAGTTTGGTGAGTGAGTATAGTCATTACCTTCGCCCACTGCAAGCTCAACTGGGCCTAGTGGCCTGATAACCGTCCATCCGTCCCCAATTTCAATTTTGACTTCTGAAGAAGTGTTAGCCGCATCCTCTTCAAACTTCATGCTGATGCAACTTACCTCTACCAAGTGTTTTTAACAGGCTACATCCGAATGGCGGCGGCATCATCATCATCATCATCATCATCATCATCATCATCATCATCATCATCATCATCATCATCATCATCATCATCATCATCATCATCATCATCATCATCATCATCATCATCATCATCATCATCATCCGGATTTTTTTGGTTCATTTTTTACGGAAATCTTTAAAAAGGCCTGTCCTTTCAAACGCTTAACCAACTGATTAAAAACTTTAAAAGCTTCATGTGTACACTTCCGGGTATCGTAAGACCTTACCTTTTTCACAAGATTGCAACATGATTTTCCTTATATCTTTATATTAATTTTATGTATTTTGTACTGTTTTACAAAAAAAAAACAAAAAAAAAAAAAGAGGTTGGCTGTACTCTCTGCAAATTTCGTGGCATGTACCTTGACTTACTATTTACTAAGTTTTTACAGAAGACGGCAGTATGTAATTGTTTTTGCACAAATATTATTTGATTACCAATGAGAGTTAGTATATGGTAAGCATAAATGTCTGTGACAGGTCACGTTCCATTAATTTGTGGACTGATTTGGTTTGGTTTGTTAAAAATCTGAAATCTTTTCTGAATATTTGTTTGTCCAACTGCTTTTAAATCGCCTAGGATCAATTTTTGGTAGCCTTTGACCTCGATTTGTGAAACAGTCGGTGTTGATTTTTTCCCTCATGTATTAGATTTTGTGGGTTTTTTTCGTAATTTTGTTCTAAAACTTCAGCCTTGATTGTCTTCAAGCTTTACGAGAATGTACAATGACCATGTCTCTACCAGATTATGTCAGCCAATAATGGTTCTGTCATTCCGTGACTATTTCAATGGATGTTTGAAATTGATCATTCAAATGGACACGATATAGCATGGTCAGCATAGGAATAACAGTGTAATGCATTTATATGTGGTCTTCTCCAGAATCGAAGACCAAATTTGATGGGAATGTATATTGGGAGTATCTCCACCAATTTTGATCAATGGGTCCCTGCTCAATGATTTTTTTTATCTGATTTTGGGGTGTACTTAAGAAAGGCTTTTCTGCAACTACTGCTGGGTCTGCTACTAAAAACTGCACAGGAACCTTCCTGTGTACTCCAACACGTTTATTCACACATTGATGCTACGTTTTTATTGTTCAACAGTTGGTGCTGTGTTTTTTCTCCAACGTTGAAAAATTTTACATTTATTTATTTATTTATTTATTTATTTACTTATTTACTTATTTACTTACTTACTTACTTACTTACTTATTTATTTATTTATTTGTTTGTTTATTTATTTATTCATTTATTTATTTTCATTCTTTTTGTTGTAATTGTCCACTTATCTCCGCAGAACTATTGTATATTCTTGAAATTTTGTGAGGAAATACATTCACTCACGTTTTTCTCGCCAGCTTTAAACTGAGTTAAACCCAAGGCTTTGTGCTTTTTACCTCGATTTCTGTCGAATCTGTAGCACCATATGTGTTTGTACTTATGTAAAAACCCGAATTTTATGTCATTAATGCATTTTCTTAACTCCCGACACGACACTAAATATGAAAAATTCACATTTTCGTTCAGTACGTAGCACCATGTATATTTATACTTCTACAAGGATTTCAGTTTTCGATAGATATCGGTAATGCCCTAACTGAACTCTCGATACAACACCAAATACGATAACCACAATGTTTTTGGTAGATCTGTAACACCACGCATAGCTGTAGTTGCAACAAAACTTGATTTTCAGATCGATCATTAATGATTTTCGTTTTCTTTCTGTTTAATCTAACAAACAAGTAAAACAAACAGAGACCTAAAAGCCTGCAAATAAAACAAGGCTTTCATTTGTCAAAGACTTCAAGATTTTTTTTTTTTTATAAAAACATAACTTAACGTTTTCGTTTGTTTGCAGATAGAGTGTTTCTGTGGAGTAATTTATCGCAAATTCCAATTTGAAAAATACCCTAAATATATGAAAAACAGATTCATATATGCATGGAAGCCGATCATAATACAGGTAAGAATATGTTTGGGAAAATGATGTTTAGTCATGTAAACACCATATATATTCCCTCTTGATGGATTAAAACATTTTTTTTTTTACCAAACAGAAAGCCCGGCGGCGTAAGTTGAGCGCAGACAAGTTCTTATGTCAGTATTTTTTTCCAGGATAAACTAAAGATTGGACCTGGATTTCTCGTGGTTGGCCTCTTTTATTTATGAAATCTGTCCCAGCACCAGCCAAGGCGGGCGCCAACGTGTTATTGGATTATGGATGTGATCTGCTGTGCTGTTGTGTCAACCTCTATGTGCACTCTCTTGCATTCTCTTCCTTGTTTCATATGGTATTTTTTATGTAAATGCGTTGTATATTTTACCTCTTTCCTAGTCATCTATGTTGCTTCATCAGTTGCTCCAAAGTTTGCACGGTAACTTTTAACGGTAATGCGGTAAAAGCTGTAGCATAAATATTTGTGCCTCCCTTCCTGTTAAATTTACAATGTTCTTATATTTTTCATACATTTTATTTTCATGGTACATTTGTGTTTGATGCTCTGCTTGTAGAAATTACTAGTGGAGTTCGGAGCTGTTTTCTATATAGACGCTTCTGTTCGTTTTGCATCTAGTCGACTGCATAAAGCCTTTGAGACGGCAAAACGCACAGGCGGCATAGCAATGTTCCTTCCGACCAAACATTCCATATTTGCCACCACACATGCAGGGATGTACATATATCTTCCTACGGATTTGGTATCTGCAAAGCGGACTCATATGTTCGGATCAGGAGCTATGCTGATATACAACACAAAAACGATAAATGATGAAATGATGAAATGGTTCGTCTTATGTGCAATGACTGGTCCTTGCATTGCTCCACTATATAAGTGGCAGTGCAGCTTTAAAGGAAACAAGATGACTCGGTGGGCAAATTGTCATAGGTATGACCAGTCTATAATTAACATTATCCTGAGGAATAAATTTTGGCAGCACAAGGAGACGTATTACAGTGTGCCATCTGGCCTTCTTACCGTTAGCAGACGGCCCACCCACTACTTTACACTACAAATTTGTAAACAAAAGTCTCAAGACGAGGTGATCACTTAAAATTGTTGAAACGATCTAATTTATTGTACATTCATTATATGATTTCAGTATGTCATTTGTCATGTCGCTGACTTGAAATCTAAATGGGCTGGAACTCTCATAAAGGAAATAAAAGAAGGGACTATCCCTTTGGCAGTCGGCGAGATTATAACCTCGAGGGAATTTCACTTGCCATGTTTATATGCAGCATATGAATGCTGCAAAATAAAGCTTTGAGACTGATTAAGAAACAAAACTCTATGGAAGCCATATAGGGGAAACCCCCCAATTCTTTTTCCCAAAACGAATATTCAAGATAAAAATCGTTTATTCGACTTTTATCTGAAATATGCGACTGTCCATACCCAAAACGTTGAATATTCAAGATAAATCTTGTTTATTCGACTTTTATCTTGCTTATTCTTCCTTTTTGTATCAAGTAAGTCGAGTATTCAAGATAAACCTCATTTATGCGACTTTATCTTGAATATTAATCTTTTTCAATATTTTGCTACATGGGTCACAAAGTTGAATATTCAAGATAGATCTCGTTTATTCGACGTTCAGCTTGAATATTCGACCTTTTCAATTTCTCGCTAGATGGCCTAAAAGTCAAATATTCTAGATAAATCTGGTTTATTCGACTTTCATCATAAATGTTCAACTTTTTGGTTTCCTTCTGGGAGGAATAGTATTATACTCGAGCCTCATGTTTAGATTTCTAAAAACAATTTCAGTCAGGTCTTGCATAGCTTAAGATTATTAGCGATTCAGTATCTGAAGTTATACATGACAATTTATGAGTGAATTCATTCATTGTGTTTACGTTTGATAGTGATTATAAAGAAGTGGGGTTGGCATTTCCAACAGCATATTCAAACACCAGATACAGAATTCTGGTCATTCATTCATGTACCTTTATAGTAAAAAAATAGAAATAGCACTTTGGCTCTCTGCTTTTGTGCTGCGGACCTGTGTGACACAGGTGGCCAAGCAAAAATGGATGAAGTGGAGGAAACCATGGTTATCCTAATCAGCTTGTACTGCCATGTTTTCCAGGACCAGAGTCAATGCAAAGGGTCCACCACACTCTCTCACAGCTGTGATGGGCCCCTGGTCCTGGATATATCCCCCTACACTCGTCACTTGTAGTTTTTCCCCCTGGGAGAGAAAAAAAAACCCTTTCTCTCAGATACCCTATCCCTGCCTCTAAGGCTCAGGCATTTCCCATGGGAGACCGCATGAGAGCCCTCATAAGGGCCACCACCATTCCCTTTCCTCCCTGTACTCTGAAATTCTAATTTACTCTGCTGCTGTCAACTATATCAATTCATTTGTTTTCTCCCAGCACCCTACCAGGCAGTCCTGTACACTTTTAGTACCTTTCAGAAAGTCACCCTTCAAACCTAGGACCTGCGACACGTTCCTCTTCCTCTAAACACCGAATCTCTTCTGGACCTTGTTATTTTAGTCTTCCCTGTGCCACTTTCTGAGAAATTCTTCCTTTATATCTCTTTACGCATCACACCACAACATCCAATGACCCACCCATCTGCCTCTTGTCTACATAACCTTACATTTTCCGTTACTACCTGTTGTCTACTTCCGTTTTCTCTTTTCTAGGTTGATCACTCCTGCCCCACTTGATCACTCGTGCCCTACCTTGACAAAAAGCCTGGATCGTTCCCTCGATCATAACACACATTTTTTTTGGCTTTTCTAGTACCTTGTAGGCTTTTAATGTACTCTTTCTCTAACTACTCTTTTCCAGTCCTCCTCCCAGCCCTCTGTTACAATCTTACCAAAATACACTGTCCAATCATCAACCTCATCATATCCTTTCAATTCCTGTCTCTTTGCTGACATGTTTAGTCTTTGACCCATCCTGTTTGTTCCTTGACTACCTCATTTTAAACTTTTCTGCACCACCTGTCTTCACTTTCTGCTTGTAGATACCCCCAGTACTTAAGCTTTGCTTTGGCAATCCTGTCTGTGATTTTATTCCATCCTAACTCTCCTAGGATTGCCTCTGTTGCTGTACATGGTGGTGCTCCCAGTATCCATTTCCCGATATCATTCTGTGCTTTTCATTCCCTTGATATTTCCCTCATGTGTTGAAATCACATCTAAGCCACATATCATCCCTGATATTGCAACTATATCCATTCCCTTGATATTTCCCTCACGTATTGAAATCACATCTAAGCCAAATATTATCCCTGATATTGCAACTATATCCCATAATACCTTTGGTGTGTATGCTCTGTTGAAATTGTTCTATGCGGTAGCCTTTATCATTCTATTTGTACAATATACTTTCTGTTTAATCTTGTCCTCCTGATACCTGAACATGCCTTTACCAGTTGCTTTTAAATTGCAGCATGGGTATCCATACTTGTCAATCTCCCCAATTTCGTTGTTCTCTAGCTTCTGGAATTTGAAGCTGCCCAATTCTTCATTGTTTAATCCCGTCTGGTTTCTTCCCAGGAATCATGGCTTTACTCTTATCCTTACTAAATTCTAACCTCTGTTTATTCCCATACTTCCCTGCTATGTTTAGCATATCCTGTAGTTCTTTCCGGGACTATGCCATGAGTAAAATGTCATCTGCAAAATATAAACCTGGGACTTTTACGTCACCTACCTTCATTCCCTTATCACACTCCCTTAACTGATCCCCCAACTCCTTAATATACAGAGCAAACAAAATCGCAAACAGCACAAATCCTCGCTTTAGGCCTATATCCAGATGTGCATTTTCTACATTCTACCTTTCCTAATCAGAGTGTGCAGTCTCCCTCTCCATACAATGCTTTCAGAATTTTTAGAAAGTTCCCACTAACTCCAAGTCCACTTTGTTTTTCCCACAGGGCATCTCTTCATTCACTGTCATAAACTTTTCTCACATCTAAGAATCCCAAGAAGACTTTCTTCTGCTTTTGCCTTGCCAATTCTAACACCTGGGTCAATGTGAAGATGTGGTCACCTACCCTTCTACCTGGTCTGAATCCATTCTGAATTTCCCCCAGAAGACCAATTTTTTCAACTATTCCACTTAGTCTCCAGTACATATCCTGCCTGGATATTTTACCTAGATTTGACGAAATGGCGATACCCCTACACCTGTCCAGTTGGCTATCTGGGCCCTCCTCTGGAATAAATGAAATCCTGTGTTTATTCCATTCCTTTGGTACTTGTCTTTTCTCAATAACCGTATTGAAAAGCAACTGTAAACTATCCTCAATTTCCTCTGGCCCTCTCTTTATGAATTCCTTCTAGATATCATCTGGTCCTAGACTTTTGCATAATCACATCTGCCTAACTATTTTAACTTCTGTACTTCTGACTCTGCAACACATCTCTGGAACCCATTTACACCGTGTGTACTCTGCTTGACACCCTGGTACTGTTCCCTGACCCCACTGTGGATTATTAACTTCTTGCCAATGCTCCCTTAACCCTTTCCCCCTTGAATTAAGACTGAATCAACAGCTTTCCTCGGCATGGGTTGGGCACTAACCCATGCCGAGGAAAGCTGTTGACCTGGGTCATGTCTTCACAGGTCTCATCTTCAATTCTCAGTCAAATTGTTTTTCATTGCTGTTGAAATCAGTTGAAAACGCTGAAGCAGACGACATTTGACTACCAGCCGGTTTTGGCTGAAGGGGGAAAGGGTTAAAGTGGCCTGTATTTCTTCCTTGTTATCTGTCTGTTTCACTCTGTGTATGATTTCCTGAGTTTTATTCTGTTTACGCCAATTCACCTGTTTCCAAAAGATGGCTGACCATTCTCCCCTGTTCCCCATTATTTTCCTTGCCATTTGTTTATTATTACTGGTTCTCCTTTCTGCTTTCATCTCTGCTACATTCTTTCCCTCTACATTCATATAGTGTCTCTTAGCTTCTTCTGTATCACATTCAGGATACTTGTTTTTCCTGGCAAATCTCCATTCTCTAATTTTAACCCTCTTTTCAGCTCTGAGTCTATTCTATACCCTAGTTTCTCAACTGATACTTTCTTCTGATCTTTTCCTGTGCTACCTTAAGAATCCTTCTGATCAGATCCCCATTCATTCCCTGTACTTCACCTTCATTCTTCCTTCTATTTTCCATTCCTGCAATTCAAGTTTTAGACTTTCTTGATACCATGCCCAGTCTGTTTCCTCCTTTATATTACACACCCATCAAATCCCCCCCCCCCCCGACTTCTTCTTTGACACTACATGTTAATCGAGACTAGTATCCAGTTATGGTCACTGCCCATATCCAATCTGCCGGCCTCATCTATTTCGCATCTTTGGGTTATTTGAAATATTTCACTGTCTACGAAAAGATAATCGATTATTATCTTTCTCCAGATGCCCATGTCCATTTTCTTTTGCATTGTACATCACTATTAACTACTCTCAGACCAAATTCCCTTGTGAAATTCAATAGCCTGGTTCCATTTCCATTGATTCCACTATCCCCTCCCCCAATTCCACTCATTCCATTTCCTACGTGCCCATTAAAATCCCCAGTTATCATAATCTGGTAGCCCTGCTGCTGAAAATCACTATCATAATTGTCATCCTATCACACATCTGGTCATTCCATTCATTGGGTAACCCCTCACGATTCACATACAGTGCAGCTAATGCTACTTTATTTCCATTTCACTATTCCTATCCACTGCATCTCATTTTTTTATCTCACTATCATCTTTCCATCTGTCCCTCCACACTTCATGCCACTTTACCCCTTTATTTTTTCAGAAAACCTACTCCTCCTCCCCTTTTTTGCCTACTCTCCCTTCCTTTAGCTGTCATATCGTATCCTGTGGGGCCTTCCACTATCCCTATCCTTCCTTTTTTAATATGTGTCTCTGTTAGTGCTATATCCATCTTTTCACATTGAACTACATCTTCCATTTCTGCTATATTCCATTTGAATCATCTACAATTGACACATCCTATTTTTTCAATGTTGTTTTTCTTTTTCTCCCTCTTTCTTGTTCTACTACTACTTCCTGTTTGCCTGTGGTCGTTATCCTTTTCCTGAACTGACCTGGTAGTTGCTGGGGCTATCAAATGTAGCTGGCCTGCTGCCAAAGTTAAGTGACAGGACAAGCAAAAAAATTGTTGAAACGATCTAATTTATTGTACATTCAATATATGATTTCAATATGTTTTTGTCATATCGCCGAATTGTAATATAAATGGATTGGAACCCCCATAAAGGAAATAAAAGAAGGTATTATCCCTTTGGCAGTCGGGAAGATTATAACCCCGAGGGAGTTTCACTTGCCATGTCTAGCGGCATATGAATGCTGCAAAATAAAACTTTGAGACTGATTAAGAACAAAACTCTACGGAAGCCATATAGGAGACATAATAAAACCAAAACTTTTTACAAAAGTCGAATGTTCAAGTTAAAGGTCGTTTATTCGACTTTTGTCTCAAATATTCAACTTTCCATACCAAAAATGTTGAATATTGAAGGTAAATCTTGTTGATTCGACCTTTATCTTGAATGTTCAACTTTTTCAATCTTTTGCTACATGGCTCACAAAGTCGAATATTCAAGATAAATCTCGTTTATCTGACTTGTATCTTGAATGTTCGACTGTTTCGTTCCTTCTGGGAGGGATAGGAATATAATCGAGCCTTATGTTGTCATTTCTGATAAGAGTGTCAGTCAGGTCTTGCGCAGCTAAGGATGACTAAATCCAGTACCTTACATTATACATGGTAATTATTTATGAGTGAAATCATTCATTGTGTCTAGGTTTGATAATGATGAAAAAAGTGGGGATGGCATTTCTAACAGCAACTTTAAACACCAGATACAAAATTCTGGTCATTCATTCAGATACCCTGTAGGGCTATCAAATGTAACTGGCCTGCTGCCAAAGTGAGGTTACAGGTCAAGCGAAGGTTATATTTGGCCCTACATGCAGGTTACACGTCTAGAGCGTGCCCTTGACCCACTAACTGTTTGACCCTGGGCTGCAGCTAATTGAACTCCTCACAGTGACTCCTCACAGTGACTCCTGAGCTGCAGCACAGGAACCACACCCCACAATGGAGCATTGGTCTAATGGATGATATGTAAAGTGTTTCAAGTGTTTCTCTCTTAACTCTATACTGTAAACGTCTCATGATGTTAACCAACCTCTCACTCTTTTTCTCCGGTATATTTAATTTTGCTTCTCAAGCTCAGGTCAGGAAGTGCTACACTTAAATGTGTATATTTTCAGTTTTAAAGTCTAAATGTTGATTGTGAAAAATCTGTTTAGGGTACTTTGTCCAGGATGGCTTCCGCGAAATTAACGTACTTTTAGTCTTGGCAGGGTTACATGCATATAAGTAGCCATTGATGTACCCAGTTCTCAAAATACATAGCTATGTTTAGGTCACTCGCTGCTGTAATTGGGCTATCTGCTTCGATAAATAAAGTGAAGGAATCAGCAAAAAGGCGACTTATATGTACAAGATCGACTATGTCATTGTCATATATTAAAAATAGCACTGGTCCCAAGATAGGTCGCTGCCGCACTCAAGCCTCAATTCTATGCAAGCAAGATGGCAGTAGCAACCGTCTGTTTCCTATTATGTAGGTAATCTTTGAACCATACCTAACGGGAGCCACACAGGACAGATTTTTTCTAATGTGTGTAATAAGTCTTCACGCCACACCCCATCGAAAGCTTTCTTTCTGTCAAGATAAATTACCTGTCTTTATTTTTGTTGGACTGGGGCCCTGACAAATTCATGATGACTGATAACTATTCTTTTATTAAAATGAAGACGAGTTCCAAGAACCCTTCTGCTTGATATCGTGAAACAATACGACACATTACATCACAGCGTAAGGCTCAGTTTTCCCTGGAAACCAGGAACTCAAACTGCATTCCCGATTTTACTGTGTACAAAATATTGTAACAGTTAAAATGTTAAACGCATATATCAGCGGAAAACAATTGTGAATAGCACAATAAAATAACCCGCGATTATTACCGCGACCTGTCAAACTGATCAAGGGGATGGATATGTCTCCTTTTTCGCAATGGGCTAGTTTGATTCTTCTTTCTACACGGGCTGTGTACCCACCTGGTACCAGAGTAACCGACAATATTCTAGCGTTTGGAGAGAGAATGACAGACAATGATTTGTCTCGCAGCTAAACATTTGATAATTGGCCTTGGTACGTCTTTGAGACAAATTTGTGTGCCTTAGCGGTACTAAAGTAACAAAAGATCCCTGAATCTGTCCCATTTGGCCACAGTAAAACTTCCAATAAAAATACGTCCACACAGCTCAGACTACTCTGCAACCCTTGTGAGAATATCTGACCACACTTTCTTGATATATGTTCTGGCGTTTTTATTATGTTCTTTCATATTCTCACTTACTGTTGTGAGGTTGGTTGTACGCAGTTTATACACTAGATCAGGAATGGACTCGTAGGAAATGATGTGCGGCCATTGGTAGTAATCCGCAAATTTTAACCAATAGCGAACCGCATTTGGATCTTCGTCGTTGTTTGGATCCGGGGATTTAATAACTCCAGGTATGGATGATTTTTTGCCAATTTTCATGGTGTAGGTGGCATATGTTCTTTGACGGACAGCTTGATATCTTATGTGCCACTTAGTCAAAAGATCAATGGTTGGAAAAAATGTGGGTATATTCATTCTATACTGTTCTGTAAAACTGGCCAATGATACTTGATATGGAATGTAAATGATTCCTCTATGGGAGGCAAGATCTGCATATGCGTAATAGCGGTACATCTTCCTCAAACCAACCACGGGGATGTCAACACGATCTCTCATCATTATTCTGTCTAATTCGAGCATAAAATGCTCATCGAGAGGTGTGCTGTGGGTTGGCACGAGTAAGAAATGCTTTCTAGTGGGCTTATAGGAAGCTTTGATATACTCGCAAGAATTTGGCAAAAGGCGTGGCTTTAGCCCAGTGAAATATTCCATATATTTCAAGTCATATAGATTATTAGCAGCAATGATGTTTCGTGGGTTTTTTGACATTTCAATCAAATTATCATTCAAGGGGAGCCACTCGTCACTTCTTGCTCGTCCCTGCTCATATCTTGTGGTAGCAATGACGATGATGCTCTTGTTGAACTTCATAAAAGCTTTGCACATGGCTACAGGAAATGTGCATACATATGCCGTGACTCTTTTCATCGTTTCGGCATTTTTGTACACTTCATAAAACTGATCGATAATGTCGCGGGTTAATTGCATACCATTATCCCGATTAATAATCTTCAAGTCCCTAACACAACTTCCAGGTATACCGCAATAGAATGACAAACTTTTGTCTATAACGGTAACACCAAGAGGGTGTAGCAGATTTTTAATGTCCATTATTGGAGTTATGTGGTAGTCTTGTGACCAGAGGACAACCTGCCGCTGGACCGTGGCTTTCACGGCTCTATCGGAAAAACCAGTGTTTTTGATAAAGACACATTTCGGCACACTGTAAGTGCGGTTCCAAGGCTTTAAATCATCCGGGTCTGGCTGCTCGTTATCGCCAAGCAGCTGCCCTACATAACTCTTATCTTATTCCAATTGATATTATCGTTCCGAGTCTTTAGGCCGTTTTTTTCCATTATAATTTTCCTGATAGAAATTATTTAAGGCCACATTAATATGGCAATTTCGAAAGTCTATCTTTGTTAGTCCACCAATTTGTTAATGTACCGCTGAAACACACGAAAGCAGTATTATATATATATATATATATATATATATATATATATATATATATATATATATATATATATATATGTATACATACATACATACACACACACACACACACACACATATATATATATATATATATGTGTATATACGTAAATAAAATTATATGTGCTGAAGTTATTGCATTTTGATTTGCAAATGCACACGCATTTACATCTTTAGATGTCTATACATGGCTTCAGTTTTCAAGCATTTGACGTAAAATGCATTTTGGAAACGCATTGTAGAGTAAAAGGTTGGTTTTCTGTTTTAAGGTGTGTAATCTGCAATCATGAATACATTGTACATTGTTATTTACACTGGGCGCATAAATAATTGCACTGTCAGCCTGATACATCGCCTAGCCTCAACGAACACAACCAACACGAATGATCAGCATTATTCTTAACAATCTGAATTGAGATAATTTCCTTTTGAAAATGTTGCATTCATGTATAAGTAAGAATTAAGGATGCTATTGTGCCGTTTTGTCAAAGGAACTTGCCTGTTTAAAGGACCTGGGGTCATAGACTGTTGGACTGCGTTACCAGCCTGATACAAAATTGGCCTGAGAGTCAGCTTACCAGGCAAAAATGGAGCCGGAATTAGTTGAAGGAAGTAAACCTTATAAGATCTTCATTGTATTTCACTTTTAACTTTTTTATTAGCCATGCGGACACAAATAGCCCTACTTATTGAACCTTTATGTCTTAATACTGGACCAAAAACCGGCAATGCTCCAGGTTATAAGGATACCTGTAAGATGGCTAGACTAAAAGACACACGTATGGATTATTTTTACACACACACACACACACACACACACACACAGACACACACACAGCCCCCTTTGTAATACCATGGGTGTAATCCAAACCGGACGTATATTTGGCGGTGTCCTTTATATGATTGATAAATAATTTAAAACGATTTTAACAGTGGTTATATCACTTGATGATTTATGATTTATGGATGTCGTTAAAATATTAGAAATATCGGTAAATAACATGTACTTAGCGGTATCTTTTATTCAGTTTGTGATACGATTAGCTGAATGAGCGATATTGCCGAAACATTTTTGACATCAATAAATGAATAAGCGATATTACTAAATCCTTTAATAATAACTATGAATATTCAGTAGTATCTCCAAATATTTATAGATATCCCCAAGTGACGTAAAGATATCGCTAAGTATGATAAAATGTCTCTCTCCCTCTCTCCCTATCTATCTTTCTCTCTATATATATATATGTATATAGTCATATATATATATATATATATATATATATATATATATATATATATATATATATATATATATATATGTATAGATAGAAAGATAGAGCAAGCGAGAGAGAGAGAGAAAACTGTAAAAAGTAAAAGCTTTCCCGTCTCTAAAAAGAGGTTTTCTCCAATGAATACACTATTCCATGGCTCGACAGCAGTAAAAATGCTTATTCCCGAGTGAACGAGTTAAAGAAATATTTTACCGCTCTGGGAACCAAGGAATAACTGATAAAAAGAGTAATGTATGCCATGTAGCTTACCCCACACTGTCTACGTTCTTAGTTTTTGTCCGTTGAAAATGTGGTTGTCATAGTAATATGGGGTATTGTCATTTAACAGTCCCTTTTACTCAGTATGCTAATTAATCGAATATACGTCCTTGATATCACGGCCACTCCTCTACCAAACCACCAAGTTTTGTCTTCATTCCTCTATTTCTATTGATGAGGGATTCCCCTTTTTGTCCCTATTCCTCCAATGGTGTTAGATGAAGAATTTCTGTTTAGTTCGGATTTTTTCCACACTTAAAAGGTGATCAAAATGTTGTATCCAAGTGTCAATATAACATGGCCGCGTCAGGTGTAAAATAACGAAGTCAAACATCACATGTCATGTTTACACATCACGGTGTGCAAATATCAGCGCATCGACAAACGGTATCTGCCATGCTGTGTGCAAAAATAGTGCCGACGAAAGAGGATGTCCATAGGGGAAAACCTCAAAAACTGATGGCAAAGTCTTTTTCTTTCTGTTAAATAACTGAAATAACTAAAAAACGCAACGGGCCACATTGAAAACATTTACCAATTCTCACATCCAGAACTCAGTAATATTATAAAAGTTGTTGTCAACACACACTTTTCTGGTTTTCCTAAAATTCTTTCTTTCTTTCTTTCTTTCTTTCTTTCTTTCTTTCTTTCTTTCTTTCTTTCTTTCTTTCTTTCTTTCTTTCTTTCTTTCTTTCTTTCTTTCTTTCTTTCTTTCTTTCTGTCTGTCTGTCTGTCTTTTTGTCTGTTTGTCCATCTATTTGTCTGTCTGAGTGCCAACACAGACATATTGTTTTTCCTCGATATTGCGTTCCATTGCACCCAAATTTGTCCGGAGTTTTTCTCAGACACGATTATTCCCCTAACCACAAAACTTGCCATGATGACTGACCTACCAATGCAATTTTGCCATTTGTTTAGGAATAGTCATTATCTTTAAAATGATGGAAATGAGGGGCAATTAAAATTTTTAAAAGCTTCATATTTTCCAAACTATTGCAGATAGACACAAAGTTTTCACTTACACATGTAGGTTTGAGACATCTGGCAAATCCAAGAGCATGCAAACAAAAGTTGGTGAATTCTAATATATGCTAAATTCACCGAGTTTCCAAACAATACGCAAGTATCCAGGGCTTCTACTGCTGCATAGACCTTCAGGGCTTCATGGTGCTAGGCAACCATTTTTCATTCATGATAAATAAGCTTGAAACTGTTTCATAGGCAGCCTTCTAGCCATGCATGCTAGGTGTATGATTTGGAAGGTTTGGGTCTTGTAGCAAATGGGAAATGGGGGGGGGGGGGGGGGGGGGGACTCCCAACAACTGTGTAATGAGGTTCTCAACAAAAAAAACAGATAATCTGTTTCTGTTCATGCAGGAACACATCTGCTCCATGCTGCCGTATGTACCAGGCAGGCTATAGTTCCCACTACTGCTGGACAGAGCTGTCAGTGCACCATGACTGACACTGGTGTCCACGCTGGTCTGGGTTTGCCTGAGGCTATGAGTCTGCTGGGCTTATCAGTCCCAAGGGCAACATGCTGCTGGACTTCTAGACAGGATAAACCTGAGCGTACCCTCTGTTAAAAATAGACTACATACAGTGCAGGAGTTCGCTGGACCCATCAAAGTACGGTCTTCCAGTCCTCAATGAATGTTTTCACGACTTTGTGAATTTTGACATAGTGTGGATTTGTGTCATCACAATACACTGGTATTTTGTGTCTGGGAAATTATGCCTGGGTGCCAACCCAGACATTTCTTTCTTTTCTCGTTCTTTCTTTCTTCTTTCTGTCTTTCTTTCTTTCTTTCTTTCTTTCTTTCTTTCTTTCTTTCTTTCTTCCTTTCTTCCTTTACAACCAAATTTGTCTGGAGTTTTTCTTGGACACTATTTTTCTGAAAACCATCAAACTTGCCATCGTGACTGATGTACCTGATGTGAAATTGAGCATTTGGTTTGGAATAGTCATGATGTTTAAAATTTTGCAATTAGGGGCAATTAAGGTTTATTAAGCTCTATATTTTCAAAAATATTATAGATAAACACAAAGTTCTAACTTACAGATGTCAGTCTGAGACATCTGGCAAATCCAATTGCTTACAAACAAAACTTGGGGAATAGTAATGTATGCTAAATTCTCCAAATTTCTCCACAATCCACAGCCAGGCCTTCGACTGCTTTATTGCATGACCTATTGCCTGACCTCTATGGTGCTAGGCAACCATTTTGTATTTGTGTTTAATGAGTTTGAACCTGTCTCATAGGCAGCCTTATATCCATGCATGCTAGGTGAATGGTTTGGACGGTTTGGGTCTTGCAGCAAATGTGTGTGTGGGGGGGGGGGGGCTCCCAACAACTGTGTGATGAGGCCCTCAATAAAATACAGATAATCTCTTTCTCTTCATGCAAGAACAGGTCTGCTTCATGCTGCTATAAGAACCAGGCAGGCTATAGTTCTCATTAGTGCTGGACAGAGCTGTCAGTGCACCATGAGTGAGACTGGTGTCCTAGCTGGTCTGTTTTTGCCTGAGGCTATGTCAGTCTGCTCAGCTTATCAGTCCCAAGGGATCACAGTGGACACTGGACTTCTAGGCAGAATAAGCCTGTGTGTACCCTCTGTTAAAATTAGACTGCATACAGTGCTGAGTTGGCTGGACCCATCAATGTATGATCTTCCAGTCCTCAATGATTGTTTCCACAGCTTTGTGCATTTTGAAACAGTGTGTGGATTTGTGTCATTTTAGTGGAGATTATCACGTCTTTGTTTTCTTTAAACAAGTGAGATGAAGCCTATTCTTCATAGCCAATACTGAGACAGTATATAGTGCTTGTGTTGATTCACAGGTACAAGTACATGTAGTTTCATGACAGCTTCTGTTTAAATTTGTTTATGTAATAAAGGAAGAAAGACAATTTTGTATTGCATGTATACACATCCCCTTGATATATAATATGTATACACTGTACATGTATATGTGCATGTATGAGTAATGTACGTGTATGTGCACACATGCTCATCCATACTCCCCAGAAAGGCTGACCATCTCGGGAGTGGGTACTTTTCTTTGGTCCCAAGGGTGCCCACGTACAGATCTTTCACTGTATAAGTAAACACTGCAATTGTGAGTCTGGGTGCCAAACCGGAAATTTCTTTCTCTCTTTCTGCTGTACGACCACGTTGGTCAGGAGATTTTCTCAGGCACTATTTTTCCAAAAACCACCAAACTTGCTATGGTAACTGACCTAACCAGTTGGATTTTCAAATCATGCAAATTGGGGGCAGTTAAAATTTTTAAAAGCTCCATATCTTCCAAACTATTACAGATACGCAAAATTTCAAGGAGCATATATAGGTTTGTGACACCTGCCAGTAAAATTAACAGTATATTAAAGTTGTAGAATGTCAAATTATGCTAGTAAGGGGCATTGAAAAATTTTAAAGTTGAATATCTCCAAAACTATTATACATAAAGATGTCATTCCCACTTTAATTTTTAGGTTTGTGACAAAGCCACATCCAATGAACCATGAGCCAATGTTGTAGGATCTTAATTTATGTAACTTGGATTTTGAAGGATTTAAATCTTGAACAGCTTCCAAACTATTATAGATAGAGGTGTCATTCTAACTTCAATTTATAAGTTTGTGACACAACCACATCCAATGAACCATGATCCAAAACTGTACAAGTTTAGTTGATGCAAATTAGGCAAATACATAAAATTAAATGTTTAGTAGCTTCAAAAGTATTGTTTATAAGTTTGTGAGATAGCCATTTCCAATGAAACAGGAACAAAAAGTATAGCATTTTACTTTATACAAATAAGGGTAATACACAAAATTTAAATTATATGGAACAATGGCAAAGTGCTGCACATCAAACTGTTCTCATTTTGAAGGTACCCAGACAGATTTCCTGTGAAGCAATCTTCTTTTCTAGTTCTTTCTTCTTTATTCTTTACCAGTGAATTTGTCCGACAGTTTTCTCTGATTATACATGAACGCTGGAATTGCGAATTTCTTTTTTATGTCTGGGTATCAACCCAGACATATTGTTTTATCTCGCGTTCTTTATTATGTCAGTGTGCAACACAGACTCATTGTTTTTCTAGGAATTCTTTATTATGTCTGTGTGCTAACACAGACATATTGTTTTTCAAGGAATTCTTTCTTCTTTCTTTCTATCTTTCTTTCTTTTGTTCTTTCTTTCTTTACAGGCAAATTTGTCCGACATTTCATTTGAAAATTATTACACTAGAAACTCCAAACTTGGCACAATTATACTTCCATAGATGAAGTCTGGCCTTTTCATAATAAGAGGTCATGCTTTTCAAAATCATGCAAATGAGGGCTAATTAAAGTTTTAAATCTTCAACATCTTATATGCTTTAGTAGATGTGGTTCCGAGTAAATAGGAGTTCGATCATAACAAGGTAAAGGTCATCTCAAATGTGAAGGTCATGTCAAGGTCAAAGGTCAGTTTTAGGCCAAAACGTTATTTTTGAGGTCATGGTTCACTCGTCTCAAGGTCAAAGGCCACTTTCGATGGAGGCTTTCTTCTGGCCATAACTTGGTCAATTTTTATCCAATTTACATAATGTCGTGCTCAAATTGTAGCTATTGTAACACTGCACAGTTTTGGAACTTACATGTGACCTCTAAAGGGCAAAGATCAAGGTCATTTAGACCTTTGAAACTTACATCCAGTCATAACTTGGCCAATTTCCATCCAATTCTGATCATGTTGGACTCAAATTGTAGGTTTTGCAACACTGCACATTTTTGTAAGAACATGTTACCTCAAAAAGGCAAAGGTCAAGGTCATTTGGCCCTTCAAAAGTCTCATCTTCCATAACTTGGTCAATTTTCATCCGATTTGGTTCATGTTGGGCTTAAATTGTGGGTATTATAACACTGTGCAATTCACATGTGACCTTGAAAAGTCAAAGGTCAAGGTCATTTGGACTTTGAAATTTACACCCAGGCATAAGCTTAATGGAATGTGAAGTACCAAAGAACAAAAGTTGTAGCATTTAATATTTACAACTTTTGAAGGCACACAAACAGATTTGCTTTCAAACAAATCTTCTTTTCTAGTTTCTTTCTATCTTTCTTCTTTCTTTACAGGCAAATTTGTCTGACATTTCATTTGAAAAGTATTATACGTAGAAACTTGGCACAATTGTACTTCTATACATGAAGTCTTGCTTTATTATCATGAGAAGTCATGCTTTTCAAAATTATGCAAATGAGGGCTAATTAAAGTTTTAAATCTTCAATATTTTATATACTATAGTAGATGTGGTTTTAGAGTGTATAAGAGTTCGACCATAGAAAGGCAAATGTCATGTCAAATGTCAAGGTCAAAGGTCAGTTTTAGGTGAAAATGTCACGTTAAAGGCCAAGGATTAATTCAAGTAGAGGTCATTTCAAGGTCAAAGGTCATTTCAAGGTCGAAGGCCACTTTCGGAGCTGGCTTTCTTCTAGCCATAACTTAGTCAATTTTTATCCAATTTTGATCATGTTGGGCTCAAATTGTAGCGATTGTAACACTGCACATTATTTTTACTCCTGTGTGGCCTGTTAAGGTCAAAGGTCAACGTCATTTTGATCTTGGAAAGTTTCATCCAGCCATAACTCGGCCAATTTCCATCCAATTCGAGTCATGTTGGACTCAAATTGTAGGCATTGCAACACTGCACATTTTTGTAAGAAAATGTAATCTCTAAAGAGCAAAGGTCCAGGTCATTTGAAAGTTTCATCTTGAAATAAGTTGGTCAATTTTTATCTGATTTTGTGTTGGGCTTAAATTGTGGGTATTGTAACACTGTACATTTTAAAATTTACATGTGACCTGTAAATGTCAAAGGTCAAGTTCAAGGTCATTTGGAATTTGAAATTTTCATCTAATCATACGCTTAATGCAATGTGAAGTACAAAACGACAAAAGTTGCAGCATTAAATATTTATAACTTTTGAAGACATAAAGACAAGAGTACCTTTGAAGCAAATCTTCTTTTCTAGTTCTCTCTTTCTTCTTTACCAGCGTCTGACACTTTTCTCTGACGCAATTATACATTGAAACTCCAAACTTGGCATGATTGTACCTCCATACAAGGAGTTGGGTCTATTTTCAGGCAGAGGAATGAAGATGTTTAAAATTATGCAAATTAGGGGCATTTTAAATTTTACATCTTGAATACCTTCGAAAGTATAATAGATAGAGATGTCATTCCAACTTGTACTAGAGGGTTATTGACCATTGCGCATCTAATGGATTTAAAACCAAAAGATGTAGCTATTATAATTATGCAAATTAGCAGCATTTAAAACTTTGAATCTTGAATATCTTCAAATCTATTATAGATAGAGATATCATTTCAACTTGTGCTCTGGGGTTATTGACCATTGCGCATGTAATGAATCTAAAACAAACGTTGTAGCAATTTAAATTATGCTAATTAGTAGTATTCGAAATTTTCAATCTTGAATATCTTCAACACTATAACAGATATGTATGTCATTCCAACTTCTACCAGGAGGTTGTTTACCATTGCGCACCTCCTGAATTAAAAACAAACGATGTAGCAATTCCAATTATGCTAAGTAGCACCATTAGAAATTTTAGATCTTGAATAACTTCAAAGCTATAATAGACAGAGATGCCATTCCAACTTCTACTCCTATGTTATGGACTAGTTGCATATTGCCATACCAATATGCTCTGAACACACACACACACACACACACACACACACATACACACACACACACACACGCACGCACACACGCACACGCATGCACGCATGCACCAGCAAATTTGTCCGACACTTTTGTCGGACACTATTATACGTAGAAACTCCAAACTTGGCATGATTGTATCTCCATACAAGGAGTTTGACCGTTTTCTGCAGATGACCGAAGATGTTTAAAATTATGCAAATTAGGGGCATTTTAAATTTTAAATCTTGAGTATGTTCCAAAGTATAATAGACAGAGATGTCATTTCAACTTCTACCAAGTGGTTATTAACCATTGGGCATCTAATGAATTTAAAACAAAAGTTATAGTAATTTAAATTACGCTAATTAGCAGCCTTTGCAATTTTAAATCTTGAATATCTTCAAAACTATTATAGATAAAGATGTCATTTCAACTTCTACTGGGGGTTACTGACCATTGCGCATGTAATCAATGCAAAACAAAAGTCGGAGCAATTTGAATTATGCTAAGTAGCACCATTGGAAATTCTAAATCTTGAATAACTTCAAACCTATAAAAGATAGAGATGCCATTCAAACTGCTCCTAATATCCTATGGACTAGCATGCATCCAATCATACCAATAAGCATTGAAAACAAACACACACACACACACACACACACACACACACACACACACACACACAGACACACAGACACACACACACACACACACAATTTGCTATGCAGCAAATAATCTTTTCTAGTATTTATTTATTTATTTAATTTTTTATTTATTTATTTATTTATTTGTTTATTTATTTATTATTTTTTGAATATTTTTTCTTTCACATCACCTTCCATGGTTCTCATGTGGCTCAATGACAGATGCTTCGTTATGTATTATATCGTCACTTATAATGGACGATGGGAATCACTTGTGGTTCAGGGAACCTCTAAGGATGAGATCGTCAGCAGTAACAATGCACGTTTTTGTCAAGTGTACGCTATATTAGTGTTTCTATCTAAAGATGTTCTATGGCGTAAAGTTGATCAAATTTTCTATTTTCTTTAATAATGTGAAATAGCCTACAGCAGGCAAGGTTATGCGAGATGTATTCTCATGTCAGTGTGACAAAATATTTCGTAGTATTCAAATAAAAGATATCGTTGCTTAGCACAAACAAAATCGGGGTTTTTTTGTACTCTCTTGCTGACTATGCATGAGACAATAATTATACCCATTCATAGCACTAGTTTTCTGCCCTCTAATTGTTTAATTTTGCATTCTTAATAAAAGTAAGGTTACCGATTCGGTGATTAATCAACGACTCTGCCAGGGCCTGGATGGTACACTAAACAAATAAAAGACGGTGAAATGAAAATCATGGGCTCATGGATACATAACTAAAGAAATAACCGTAGAATGCGAATGGAATTATAATAGTAACATGCATATATAAACTCTGCCTCACATCAATAAATTCATTGTGAAGAGATTATTCATTATCATTGCTTAGGAGATCATGCTGATTCGCTGTCTATACATACGATTTATTTTATATAAAAAGACTGCCGTATACATATCTAACAGTGCACGTGGTTGATTGACTAAACCATTGGGTTTGAAAATAATATACAACCACATAAGAGAATTTATTTCTTCTTTAGCCTTGCTGCCGTCATGCGTATAAAAACATGTTTATGAGGTAGGAACATAAATATTATACCATTTCCACTCAAGTTAGTATAATTACACACACACACACACACACACACACGCACACACACACACACACACACACACACACATATATATATATATATATATATATATATATATATATATATATATATATATGTATATATACACTCAGGGCTATGCAGTCGACTGATCATTGTAACGCTTGTATGGTCCAGGACCGTAACCTGCCCACGGGTCGCGCTTTGCCGGTCGTCGTCGTTTAACACTATAACAAGTTCAAGATAAACAAATCTATTCACGAAGGTAAATTGATCATTCGAAGCTTCTGCTCATCTTGCTTCCATGCTTGTGGTTATATCATCGCCAATTTCAGAACAACCTGTAACATGCTTCACACATTATTAAGAGGCATTCTATGCCTGAACTACATTGGAAAAACGCAGACAACGCTACATACTCCAGGTATTGATGATGACTGATAAACAATTCTTTTATTACAATGAAGACGAGTTCCAAGAACCCTTCTGCTTGATATCGTGAACCAATACGACACATTACATCACAGTGTAATGATCAGTTTTCCCTGAAAACCATGAACTCAAACTGCATTCTTGATTTTACTGTGTACAAAATATTGGAACAATTAAAATCTTAAACGCATACATGAGTGGAAAAAAAGTTGTGAATAGCACCATAAAATAACCCGCGATTATTAACGCGAACTGTCAAACTGATCAAACGGATGGATATGACCCGAGAGAAACTATTAATTCGGCAGTGTAAACTCTTTAAACACATGGACAGTGAACTGTAGTTACTTGATAAGGTACACGCTGTGGTCTTACTCTGAAAGTACCCAGGCCAGAAATTCTGTGTACCAGCACACACTGTTTTTGTACAGACCAGTAGAGAGTAACAAATGTTTCGTTAGGGTCACCAATTTTCGCAATAGGCATAGATTGATTCTTCTTTCTACACGGGCTGTGTTCCCACCTGGTACCATAGTAACCGACAATATTCTTGACTTGCAGCTTAACTTTTGATAATCGGTCTTGGTACGTCTTTGAGACAAATTTGTGTGCCTTAGCGGTACTAAAGTAACAAAAGATCCCAGAATCGGTCCCATTTGGCCACAGCAAAACTTCCCATAAAAATACGTCCACACAGCTCAGACTACTCTGCTATTCTTGTGAGAATATCTGACCACACTTTCTTGATATATGTTCTGGCTTTTTTATTATGTTCTTTCATATTCTCACTTACTGTTGTGAGGTTGGTTGTACGTAGTTTATATACTAGATCAGGAATGGACTCGTAGTAAATGATGTGCGGCCACTGGTAGTAATCCGCAAATTTTAACCAATAGCGAACCGCATTTGGATCTTCGTCGTTGTTTGGATCCGGGGATTTAATAACTCCAGGTATGGATGATTTTTTGCCAATTTTCATGGTGTAGGTGGCATATGTTCTTTGACGGACAGCTTGATATCTTATGTGCCACTTAGTCAAAAGATCAATGGTTGGAAAAAATGTGGGTATATTCATTCTATACTGTTCTGTAAAACTGGCCAATGATACTTGATATGGAATGTAAATGATTCCTCTATGGGAGGCAAGATCTGCATATGCATAATAGCGGTACATCTTCCTCAAACCAACCACGGGGATGTCAACACGATCTCTCATCATTATTCTGTCTAATTCGAGCATAAAATGCTCATCGAGAGGTGTACTGTGGATTGGCACGAGTAAGAAATGCTTTCTAGTGGGCTTATAGGAAGCTTTGATATACTCGCAAGAATTTGGCACAAGGAGTGGCTTTAGCCCAGTGAAATATTCCATATATTTCAAGTCATATAGATTATTAGCAGCAATGATGTTTCGTGGGTTTTTGGAAATTTCAATCAAATTATCATTCAAGGTGAGCCACTCATCACTTCTTGCTCGTCCCTGCTCATATCTTGTGGTAGCAATGACGATGATGCTCTTGTTGAATTTCATAAAAGCTTCGCACATGGCTACAGGAAATGTGCATACATATGCCGTGACTCTTTTCATCGTTTCGTCATTTTTGTACACTTCATAAAACTGATCGATAATGTCGCGGGTTAATTGCATACCATTATCCCGATTAATAATCTTCAAGTCCCTAACACAGCTTCCAGTCATACCGCAATAGAATGACAAACTTTTGTCTATAACGGTAACACCAAGAGGGTATAGCAGATTTTTTATGTCCATTATTGGAGTTATGTGGTAGTCTTGTGACCAGAGGACAACCTGCCGCTGGACCGTGGCTTTCACGGCTCTATCGGAAAAACCAGTGTTTTTGATAAAGATACATTTCGGCACAATGTAAGTGCGGTTCCAAGGCTTTAAATCATCCGGGTCTGGCTGCTCGTTATCGCCAAGCAGCTGCCCTACATAACTCTTATCTCTCCGCAAGGCAGGAAAGGGTAACGCCCCCGGCCACCTGTTACAGGTGATACTGTCGTGACACATGCAATCGTCTTTTACTTTTGGCCATATCTTCTTCTCCAAGAACTTGAAGTATGACTTTTCACCACGCATCATGTCCACCCATTTCGTTTTCAAAATATGGGATAATTTATCATTTATTCCACCTATAAGCTCTGGATACAGTGGATAAAGGCTATGTTCAGGGTGGTCTCGTATACAGTACATTGGCTTCTCGGAGTCCATCCATTCGGCTACTGCCAGGGCTTCTCTTGTTGTCGGACGTGTGTGAGGGTTTCTCACCAGAAACCTCTCCACAGAAGGATCGTCAGCAACCAACAGACCCCTCATAGGCAAGGCAATGTCAGCAGCTCCTGTTATGTTTCCAACGTGTATAAGCTCTATACCCATTCGTTTCATTTTCTTCCATACTATTCTGGTTTCTTCATCCGCGGGCACATCATCATTATCGACATATGCTCGGATTCGCCACTCCGGGAACACCACCATGGCCATGGCAGCGTACCTGGTCAACTCATGTATGGCGTCATAGTCCATGGCTTCCATTGCAAAAGAAATCACATTGGTGGTGTTCAAATTTCGCTGTTTACCAAACTTTTCTCCATAGATCCATTGCTGGATTATCAATTTTCCCACTTCCACTTCACTTTCGACAAAAACTGCTTTTTCGGCGTGAGTTACATACCTGCTGGACAACTCCATTGTGTGATGTACCCATACCCAGCTGGCCGGGCGAGATCGTTCGGGCGCGTAAATCCTAGTTATCCAATCATCTGCAAACCAGTCTGTGAATATGCGTGGGTAGTAAAAACCAAATATTTCGATATGAGTTCTATGTACAAAATCATGGGTTAAAATATATGTATTTCCACCTATGCAGTTTGGACCAGTTACCCCAACATTTGGTGGATTGTAGCGCTGAAGTTGGTCTATGAATTTTTCAGTCCAATGATATGTTCGCATGACAGTGTCGTCATTTACGCGGTAAAAATACGCCATATTGTCCAAGTAAGCATCCATCATGGCATCATTTTGAGCCCAGGCTGGGCTGCCGGTGTGATTACACAACACAAGATGCAAAGCGACATTTCCGTTTCTCTGACAATTTGATTTGACATATCGCTTGAACTTTTTCGTAAAAATTCCATGGCTCCCTGGTTTCTTGAAAAATGGATCATTGTGGTCATGGGCAACATAAAAATGGTAACTGAAACTCGGGCTAGCAGTTCGACAGAATGACTGCAACAACCTCTTGAAAAAAGGCAAGGCATGCACCATATTATTTTCATTAACATATTCTTGCTTTCTTGTTGTTAGACCGAGGCCGATAGCTATGGATTTCTCAAGTGGTGCTATGCTGCCTGAACTTTGAAAGCTAACGTCTTCATCTGGAGGTTTGAAATCACAATTGATGCACACTGCTGAGTGCTTAATCCGGTCTGTCATATGCTGGCGTCCTTCTTGGAGTTTCACGTACATGACCGAAATCATGAAGATCATCACGCCAGTGAGACACGCAAAAACGATGTTCAAAATTTGATTCCAGTTCATCTTATCGTTCCGAGTCTTTAGATCGTCTTCTTCCATTATTAGTCCACCAATTAGCTAATATACCTCTGAAACACACAAAAGCAGTATTTATACTATATATATATATATATATATATATATATATATATATATATATATATATATATATATATATAATGGGAAAACTATCTGTGCTGAAGTTATTGTATTTAAGCTTTGTATATGCACACACACTTACATTTTGAGATGTCTCACATCGCTTCAGTTTTGAAGCAAGTGACGTAAAATACATTTTGGAAAAGCATTGTAGAGTAACGATTGGTTTTCATTTTTCAGGTTTGTAATCTGTCATCCTTAATACATTGTGCATTTTTATTTACACTGGGCGTATAAATAATTGCACTGTCAGCCTGATACATCGCCGAGCCTTAACGAACACAACCGACACGAATGATCATTATTCTAAACCAATCTGAGAAAGTTTCCCTTTGAAAATGTTGCCTTCATATGTAAGTAAAAATTACATATCATATCGCTTCGTTTTGTCAATGGAACTTGCCTGTGTAAAGGAGCTAGGGCCATAGGCTGATGGACTGCGTTATCAGCCTGATGCAAAATTGGCCTGGGAGTCAGCTTAGCTGGCAACAATCGAGCCGGAATAGGGGAGAGCAAGGACAGAAGCTTCCACTGCTCTCCTGTAGAGGGCATTTCAGTCATTCAGGGCTAGAATTGTGTGTTCCTATTACATTTCATTGTAATTTACAGCCTAATAACATTAAAACCGCGAGTTGCAAAAACACCAAAAATTGTGTGGTTGAATCATGTACATAGCTGAAATGTTCACATAAATTTCATTCTTGTAGCTTTAAAATTAGTCTTTTAAATTCAGGTTTATTTAACATGCAATCCAATGGGAATACACATCTCTAGCCCTGAAGAATTCTGTGTATTGGATTGTGTATTCAGCTGAATACACAGATAATTGGAAATTGTGAGCTCTCCCATTAGTTGAAGGTAGGCCTTAAAATTAGGAATTATCTCTTCTATTTTAAACACCTGAAATTCCAGAAAGGAAAGAGGATAATTTTTATAGTAAACCTTATAACACCTTGCATTACATTGCACTTTTGACTTATTTATTAGCCATGTGGACACAAATAGCCCCACTTATGAAACCTTTATGTCTCAATGATGGACCAAAAACTGGCCATGTTCCAGATTAAAAGGATACCTGTAAGATTGTTAGACTAAAATACACACGTATGGAGTATTTTT
>OZ026622.1:88566686-88633261 GCA_964020975.1 Hermodice carunculata
GTGTGTGTGTGTGTGTGTGTGTGTGTGTGTGTGTGTGTGTGTACTCAAGGCCATGCAGCCGAGTGATCATTGTAACGCTTGTATCGTCCAGGACCGTTGCCTGCCCACGAGTCGAGCTTTGCCGGTCCTCGTCGTTTAACATTATAACAAGTTCACGACAAACAAATGTATTCACGGAGGTAAATTGATCGTTCGAAGCTTCTGCTCACCTTGCTTCCATTCTTGTGGTTATATCCTCGCCAATTTCAAAGCAATCTGTAACATACTTCACACAATAGTAAGAAGCACTCTATGCCTAACCTCCATTGGAAAACGCAGACAACGCTGCATACTCCAGGTATGCTGTGTTTCCTGGTTTACCTGAGGGAAGTCGCCATGTTGACCTGGAGTTGATGATCATGTGACACAGGTGTTCAGAGTAAGCGCGTCGTTTTGTATGCACAAGCGGCCTCAACTCCTCAACTATGTTCTGGCACCACATCAACTCTTGTTGTAGAATTTCGATTTGAGAATACATTTATTGATTTGATGTTTTACATCTACATATCTTATAAGCACACGAAACTTCACATTGTCGCTTCATAAAACCATCTATGGCATCTATAGAATTGACGTATCTGTACACGTGTATCTGTCATATTTTACGGGGCAAAAGTGTCTCACTTATTAATTATCTAGAACTAAAATAGGAAACGTACTTGAAGTTAAAAAAAACCGCTTCAAATTGTAACAATGAAAAGAAAAAAATGAAGTGGTAACAATAAAACGAAAACATATTCTGAACTTGTAATAACAGCAAATAAAAAATCTATGTGAAGTTGGGCAAATCTATTTCTTGATAGAAAAATTCGCTTGGTGACCTTATCCTGACTGTATCTCGGGCAAACTTTTCAACCTTAAATTCCGTTTATTTTGATAGGAACACAATTTAATTTTGAACAGCTGTAACATGAATTCTATTGTGTACAAACATGCTTGAAGCCTACATATAATATGCAGATACCTTGAAATTCTATTTCAATCCGTCTCTTGAAAACAAACAAGCAAACAAAAGTGACAATGAAATATGGCATAATCATGTATTCACACCTTTACACCCTTACATTACCCAAGCTGATAGCCTAATAATGTATGATATTAGAAAAATTGGCTATTATAACAAGACATTTAAGATTACACTAAATTGAAAGTTAGACAAGGCACAATTCAAAATGTCAACTAAACAACTAAATTTTGCAGTCCCAAATTCATTGCAGTTGGGTGTTGGTTGGTCTACCGTTCTGTTCTGTATATTCAGTGTGCCATTAGTTCATATTAAGTGATACAAACAGTAACAAAAGTTCTCAAGGTACGTCAGAATTAGTTGTTACAGCTATTTATAATATTCCATATTCGTTTCGATGCGTTTCAAACCTTATTGATGTTCTTTGGAGCGGATGGCCTAACGATACACTAAATGCATGTTAAATCATATATCGTTGCGTACTTTAAGTATGACTTTTCTTACATTTATTTTGGTAGTCTGTCGAAGATATGACCAGGTTTTGTCGAAGTGTTATGATTAATATTTTTACCTTTTCAGGTTGCGTACATTTATAAGTAAACGTATTGAATATCCAGATAATAGCATTAGTCAGCCGCCAAGGTTAGCCACCAGGTGTCTCTTGGTTCACATGAGAACATGGCTTATGCTTTATTAGTATACTTACTGTGGAATAATGAGCATAATCATCGTTGATTACCAAGATAAAACATCCACCTGGTACATTGTATGTTGTCTATATGAGTACAAGTTCAGTTTGTTTGATATGCAACAGTATAATGTCATGTTTTATGTCTAAGAGTGTAAAATAATTTGTTAAAACAATCAGTATTGCTTTAAAGGGAGGCTAAGGGTATGCGTTGTTGCAATACATAGTCTGTTATTACAGGTGGGCTCTGTAGCTAGCACAAGATAAACATGTATGTATAAAGCTGAGTAAATTCTCTAAATGTCAACTGGTATTTATGAAAGAACCAGCCGTGCTGACAAGCCACTCATTGGCCACAAAAGACAGGTACAACTACTGACCACCATACACTTGAAGTGGTAATTGCATTATCGGCCACCTTAACAAAACAAGGCATAAACTGTAAACTGCTAGCCAGCGATTTTTTAGGGGAAACAAAGCGGTTCTCACAGCCTTTTTTTTAATTTTTTTTTTTTTATCGAATCCATTCTAATGTTCTTTTCAGCACAAATTCAAGTATTCATCGAAATCCAGTTGACAAAAATAATAAACCTGTGCTTAAAAAATGCTCAAAGGAGATTCTTATACCATATTTGTGTGGCAGATTATCACAATAGACATGGTATTTATGTACGGGTGGGAACCCAGACATTTTGTTTTTCCAAGAATTATTTTTTTCTTTCCCTCTTTCTTCTTTACGCCCAAATTTGTCCAGAATTTTTTTCTCGGATACTATTATTCCGAAAACCATCAAATTTGCCATGGTGACTGACCTACCAGTGAAATTGTGCATATAGTCTGGAATAGTCATTATGTTTAAAATTATGCAAGTTACCGGGAATTAATTTTAAAAGGTCCATAGCCTCCAAACTATGGAAGACAGACACAAAATTTCAATATGCAAGTATAAGTTTGTACCACCTGCCAATATGATGGACAGTAAATGAATATTGTAGACTTTTAAATTATGCTAATTAAGGGCATAAAAATTGAAAAATTGAATACGTGCAAATCTTTTATAGATAGAGGTGCCATTCCAACTTCAATTTATGAGTTTGTGACAGAGCCATATCCAATGAACCATGACCCAAAATTGTAAAATTAAAATTTTCGCAAATTGGGGTAAAAACACAAAAATTAAATCTTAAATAACTTCAACACTATTATACATGGAGGTGCCATTTCAAGTTCAGTTAGTAGCTTTGTGACATAGCCGCATCCAATGAACCAAAATGGTAAGATTTTAATTGATGTGAATGAGGTGAACACACAAAATTTAAATCTGGAATAACTTCAAAACTATTATACATAGAGGTGCCATTCGAAGCTCAATTTGAAGTTTTTTTTACATAGATGCACATAATGGACCATGAACCAAAGCTGTAGAATTTAAATTCATGAATCAGGCGATTACACAAAATCTAAATCTTGAATAGCTTCAAAACTATTATTGATAGTGGTGTTATTTAAACTTCAATTTATTAGTTTGTGACATGGCCACATCCGATGGAACAAGAACCAAAGTTGTAGCATTTTGAATTATGCAAATTAGGCAAGTACACAACATTAAAAACTTGAATAGCTTTAAAGTTATTATAGATAGTGGTGTTATTTAAACTTCAATTTATAATTTTGTGACATGGCCACGTCCAATGGTTCAAGAACCAAAGTTGCAGCATTTTGATTTATGCAAATTAGGCAAATACACAAAATTTAGATAAAGTTCAACAATTACAAAGTGGAGCATTTCACACTGTTCTCATTTTGAAGGCACACAGACAGATTTGTTGTAAAGCAAATCTTTTCTAGTTATATTTATATTTATAAGATTTACCACCTAAAACATGGCCCATTACCAACTCTTCTACCGTCTTTACCGGAAAACCCTCCGATGAAAAGAAATGAAACATACAACATTTGACATCCGGGCTCTCTTAGGCGTGCTTTTCTTTTGGCTGTTGTCTATTTTTTTTATTACAAATTGATTTATTCCAATAAAAACCCTTCACTCCTCTCTTCAACTGATCATGAGAGTTGTGACGTAAAATTGTCAATTTGTCGGTCACGAAGAAGTTATGTGCGTGGCTTGCTATTATCAGAAGGTTTTCCTTGGAATGGAAATTAAACTTGACATCAGAAATTCCTGTCATCTCAAGCAGACTGAGGACACGATGGTCCGTGAAGACTGAGGACACGATGGTCCGTGAAGGCTGGAATTGCCATTATGCACACAGTATGTGCAATTTTGTAGGAATTTGTGCAATTTATCAATAATCCAATAACCTTGCAGTTAGCAAACTGTAATGTTCATCTTGAGCCGCTTATTTCTAAACTTCGGGGTTAAGTTTTCCTTTTTCTCTTCTTTTTTTGCACAGGTTGGCCTCTTTATGAGAAAGATATGAGGTGTTCGACATGAAGTCCTCTGACAATTTTCCAGGACACCAATTCATAATTGCTAATAAGCCACATCTGTTTTTTTTTTAAGTTTTTGGTTTGTTTGTTTGTTTGTTTGTTTTTTTTGTTATGTTTTATTCTGAATATTCAGCCTGTTTTCTCATCATACAAACCTGACTGTGCTCACGTGATCGCTCAATATATTTCGCGTTAAGCCTGAACTTGACAACCTGTAACATGATGTAACCTCACAGAAGATCAATGGCACCTGTAGCAACAAGTTTATTTTCTCGTGGTTTTTGCATTTCCAGTGCCCAACCTTGACCCCTGTTCATCTTGATTCCATCTATCCTATTTTCGCCGAGATATTTGGTAGATCTTGTTACTCTTTTTAACAAAGACCATGAAAAATCAATCGTAAAGGCCAATAATTCAACAACTGAGAGAAAAGACATTCCAACAAAAATCCCCATAGTTCCACCGATATCCGATAAAAGTGCTTCAAAGTTGTAAGCTGGGTTTTGTACAAAGTTTTGCACGGTTCGGCTTGAAAGGTAGATATTCAATCTCAAATAGTTTTGACGAATAATTCCATCTTTTAGTTCTCGTGTAGAATAGTTACCCAATTGCTTCATGGCAGTGAACGTCATGTTGGAACTTTCTGACGGCGAGTATATAAATAAGAAGGCAAAATGTTTTTGGAATCTTTCTAAAGGCCAATAGGACATAGACATGGCCCTATCGTACATTACAGCTGAGCAACGTTTTTGACAGCTGGCAAGACAAGCTGCAGTGTCACCTCTTGTAATGGCTTCCGTCGCGGCTTGTGCTTCACACTCAAGCTTACGCATAAGGGCATCGACATCATTGTTCATAAAGACTCTACAATATGGCATCTTGGTTCGTTTAGGTGTTGGAAAATCACTGGAGATACATCCACACTTTTGCATAAGATATTTCTGTCGACAACCTTTGTAACAATATATTAAAGTGTGTTCATAATCGTCGCCAAATACCTTGCTCAGTACAGCTGGCAAGCTGCTGTTCTGTGTACAGTTCCCGTAGGGTAACCCAAGGAAGGTGCGCTTTTTCACGGTGATACCTACATCTGCACTATAACCGACGGGTACATTAAAACCGTCGATCAGTGGCTCCGGCCTGGTCATCGGTGGGTGTATCACTACGCGTGCCCCGGCACCACCCGCCACATTTGACAAAATTTCGTAAGGGAGGTCTTGATCAGAAGATGAAGATGTAGTCTCCAAGTAAACGATCAGCGTTAATCCAGCCTCGGCACCAAGCTCTTCAATCATCTTTCTGGGCGTAGAATTTGCATTTCGAGTTCTTTCATTGAAGGTGTAGCATTGGTGAAAGTCACTGTCAGTGTGCTGGGTAAACTCATTGAGGTCACATTCTCTCATGTTATATCGACAATAAGCGATCAAATCATGCTTACGATGACCAGTGACGTTTCCAAAATTTTCAAGCGCAGCCTGGAGGTTGGTTGCTTCGTATATCAATCTTGCTGAATAGTTTTTACTTGCTAAGCGACCTGTTGCCAATTCTCCTTTCAGTTTAAACCAATTAGAAAATTTTTTGTCTGTATGTTGTGTCATGGCAGTGTGATAGGGAGAGAAGGGATTTATACTGCAAACAGTCACTGATGGAAATTCAATGTTCCCGTAACTTAGACTGTTGGCCTCCTCTACCGGAAAAGTTAAGAAGTGACGTGAAAGGAAGTAAAATTGCAATATGGTCCCACCTATTGCACACAGAAGTAATGTCATCCAGATACCCCTTCTTACCGTTGATGTCTCGCGAATTATCATACCAAATCCATGTGCACTTGTTTCGTCGCAGAATTTATGCAGGTAAGTCCGTGGGCTCGTTGTCTGCGGCTTCTCTTGTGTTTTTGCCGTCATGGTGTAATGAGAGACATGAGGGTTTCCTCGCTGGGCTGTAGGGCGTTCACTATGATATATGTGGAAATTGATACTCTCTTCTCACTCTACTCAGTGTGTACACACATAAATTTTCTAGCAATTCAGCTAAGTACAATTTCTTGATTTTATCGATTATTGTATTAAGTAACGTTACTATATAGTTTCGAGCTTGAGTTCATGCTCTGACCCGCACAAGTGGGCTGCACCAGCTCCCAACAATTTCACTGATACATGTATATTAGCTTTAACGTATTAAAACCGATACTTGGATAGCACACCTCAGAGCTGACATGAACCTGAAGCTCACGCCACGCCTTGCCGGGGCTGAATGGCTTCGCTTTGACTTTACCGCGGTCAAAATTATAGCGTTATGTAAGGTCACACGTCAATAATGAACGTTGCGAGTGTAGCAAAGACAGATAAACTTCAATCTATAGACATAAGAACTGCGTAATACCAACAATGATAGTACAAACCAATTTTGGAAACAAATGAAACTGGGACAGCCATAAACTACAACGTGTGTGCGGCTGCAAGTGGCATTCAGCCTCGGAATCCACAAATAAAACGGCGACCTTGAGCTAACGGGCTTGGGCGCTATTAACTAAGTGAATTCCTCGCCTGTCAGTCACTTTCCGTCATCGTTTTTCCTGCTTACCGGAAGACCTATTGAAGATTTGCTTGACCAGATATCTTCACCTCAGCTGGAAACCCCAGTATTGTGTTGCGTACATGGATCACATTATTATCATCTTCATTGTTTTGACTGCCGGTTTTCACATGGAACTAACCTTACCCATGCACCAGCCTATCTAAATGATGACATTTTTTGCAGAAACCACATGCCACTGGTTGACAGATGGCACACTGGCCTCGAACTTCTTGACAGTTACCGGGTAGAACAAGACGGTGGCGGGTAAAGAAATGTTCATACGATATATAATTTGCCCAATTTCCTATAATTTCGATGCATGTGATTATAATTGTAGTTTGAAACATATAATTACCATTTTTTTTATGTCTGTGTGCCAACGCAGACATATTGTTTTTCTAGGAATTCTTTTTCTTTCTTTCTTTCTTGCTTGCTTTCTTTCTTTCGTTCTCTCCCTCTCTGTTTCTTTCTCTCCCTCTGTCTCTCTCTCTTTCTTCCTTTCTTTTTCTTTCTTTCTTTACAGGCAAATTTGTCCGACATTTCATTTGAAAATTATTACATGTAGAAACTCAAAACTTGGCATGACTAAAGTTCCATGCATGACGTCTTGAATTTTTGTTAAGAGGTTCAACGGCTTTGAAAATTATGCAAATTAGGGCCATTTGAAAATTTAAATCTTAAATATCTTCAAAACTGTTGCAGATACAGGTAACCAATTCAACTTCAAATAATGTTTGTAACGCTGCTCATTTTTTGTAATTTACATGTAATCTCTAAAAGTCAAAGGTCAAGGTAATTTGGACCTTTGAAACTTTCATCCAGCCATATTAAAATCGGTCAATTTTTATCCAATTTTGATCATGTTGAGCTCAAATTGTAGCTATTATAGCACTGCACATTTTTGTAATATACATGTGACCTCTAAAGGTCAAAGCTCAATGTCATTTGGACCTTTGAAATTTTCTTCTAGCTATAACTCGGTCAAGTTTTATCCACTTTTGATCATGTTGGGTTCAAATTGTAGATATTGTAACACTGTATATTTTTGTAATTTATATGTGACCTCTAAAGGTCAAAGATCAAGGTCATTTGGACCTTTGCAATTTTCATCCAGCCATAACTCGGTCAAATTTTATTTAATTTTGATCATGTTGGGCTCAAAATGTAGCTATTGTAACACTGCGCATTTTTGTAACTTACATGTAACCTCTGAAGGTCAAAGCTCGTCATTTGGACCTGTAAAGGTCAAAGGTCAAGGTCATTTGGACTTTGAAAGTTTCATCCAGCCATAAGCTTAATGGAATTTGAAGTACCAAAGGGCAAAAGTTGTAGCATTTAATATTTACAACTTTTGAAGGCACACAGATTTGCTTTGAAGCAAATCTTTTCTAGTTCTATTCCGTACTCTAAAGCATTGTCCTATATCTTTCTTCTTGTTTTTTTTCTGTTTTTTCTAACTTTTCTGTGTATAGACTTCTACCAAATGCAGCAAAGCAAGGCGGATAATGATATTCAGTTTGTTTGTTTTTTCATGATGTTTATTTGTATCAGTGCCTTTTGAAAACAACGTAGTATACATGTACACACAAATCATATTACACAAGAAATATGAATTCTTCGACTGCTGTTCCCATTTCTGGGGGGGGTCCCTTTTATATTACAATATGTGTAGAGCATGGATAACACTGTCATCTATTGACATTTCTATATCAACTGACACACGGAGAATCTTTAAGGAGGTATACAGAGCTACTGTATTCAGCATATTTTTTTTCTCAGATTCTCTACATACCTGTTTGTTTACAAAACAAACAAACTAGTATTTATTAAAATGGCTGAACTTGGAATATACGCTTTGAATGCAAGAGGCTTATCGGACTATAAAAAGAAGGGGGAAGTGTTCTACATGTATATATGGCATATTACAACATACTTTGCGCCTATTTTACAAGAAACCCATAGTTCACATGTAACGGAGAAACAACGGAAGAACGAATGAGGATCTGATATTATACTTGCACATGGTGAAAATAATGCAAAAGGTGCTTGCATGCTGTTTAAACACAATTTCAGTCGTACGAGAGCATCAGTTATGAAGAAAGAAGATACGTTATTTTGGAAGTCACAATAAATGATTTAAGGTTAACTCTGACAGGTATATGCAGATACAGGGGTAGAAAATTATTTGGACTCGTGCAGCATTGATGTTCTTTCTGCATTACATGCCCAGGCTAACAAATTGGTGTGCCTTGGAACCAATGGCACTCTGTATAGGCACGAACAAAGCACATATTACTGGCGACTTTTATCCTGCATCTTCAACATATTTTCAGTCCGTTTTAGCAATAAGGCCCACTATTTATTTGCATCAACTTTCGTTGACACTTATGGTGAACAAAACTTGTTGAACTGACTATACTAGTATTAACAACATCACGTTTATAATAAACGAAAGGAGACCGAAAACCGACCCCGGGGGACACCTGATTTAACTCGGCCCCAGGAAGAGGATCAGCAAACCGCTTCAACAAAGAGCCGTTAATCCCCGCTTTGCGTAATTTGTAAAGTAGCCCTGGATGATAAAAATTATCAAAGGCATTTAATATCTCACAAAAAACCTCTTACCTACCTATAAAAATCTATCACCTCACGAAATTGATGATACAAACAAATCACTTGATTGACCGTGCCAACTAGGTACAAAAACAAAGTGGCATTCGGACAGAACGATGTTATATTTAAAAACAAAAAGAAAACAAATCACAAAAAAGAAAGAAAAAATGCTTGAGTACTACTTAGTCAGACTTCACGTACAATACTAAGCAGGAAAATTGGAATAAAACTATGACAAGAGTTTGCACAATTGTTTTATCTGTTTCGTTCATTGCAACCATTGTTGTTCGTCTCCATTAGGGTGGATATATTGTTGCTATCAAAAAAGTAAGTACATAATTTTGTCAGTGATTTAAGGATAACTGTGGCAGCTTCCTTAAACAAACATGCACATATTCCGTCAGAATCATTTGCATTACATAAGGCAGAACTTTCTAAAATATTTAACATCAGTATCATAAGTAGAGATTGGCTAACACTGTAAAAGATTAACATTAGTGTGATCATCAGAGGGAAGAGACGAAGTGGAATCCTCCTCATAGTTTGAAAAAGAAAAAAAAATTACTCGTTCCAATCTTGAGCCTTTTTCTTGTGATCGGTCATGGTTAGTTTATTCTAAACATATTTAGTTATATAGACATGGCAAATAAGTCATTTTATATATATATATATATATATATATATATATATATATATATATATATATATATATATATATATATATATATATAATTTTGGTCAACTTTTAACTATAAATCATAAATTATACAGCATAGAGAAGAGAGAGTTTTATAATTTAGCCAGTAAGTCACATTGACTTAAAAAGAGAGAATAATACTGCATGATAATGGAAGGGCTAGAAAACAAATCATCTGCTTTCAACTACATAATTTTGTACTGTGTCAGATATCTGTATGTTAAGATGTGATAGTTCTTTGAAGATTTAGGTCGAGATAAAATCTCTAACATCCACAGGTAGTTTGTTCCAAAGTTTGATAGTACATGTATATCAGGGAAGAAGGAACTGTACGTGTCAAAACAAAGAGTCCTGCACTGGATTGTGCGTCTTGGTCTGGAATGACATGTGGCTCGACCAAAGTTAGGAGGTGGCAGGAGATTGGACAGATAAGAAGCAGTAAGACCATGGGTCATTTTGTAAAATAAGATCAATTTAAAATATGTCGCTGTTTAGAAAAGCTTTATGTTTTAAAATACTTTTGTAAACCTACAGGTATGGTGATAAATGAGGATAATACCAAGTTTATGGTCATAAATGGATCCAATAAGGACAAGATGCCCCTGTATATTGGTGGAGATGAGTCACTACGTGTCCTTCATTGTGAAAAGTATATATATTAGGTTGCATCTTCACATGTGATGGCAGTGTAGTTTCAGCGATAAGGGAACATGCTAACGCGATGAGAAAATATTTAAAGTGGTGGTGTTTTTTCAACAAGAACTCAGCCTTTCAAAGTGAAAAAGAAAGTGTTGGATGCAGCGTTTATTGCAGCGACGTGATATGGACATGAGAGTTGGTTTCAGTGCAGGATTGAAAAAAAATAAAAATTTATAGCTGGGTGCCCTGGAAGCTTTGCTAGGAGTTAGAATTCTTTACAGCCAATGACACTTGCTTGGTTGAACTTGACCCTATGTTAAGTGACTTCGTAAAACATAAACAGAGAGAGTTTTTAAAAAGAATGTTTGAAGAAAGGAGAGAAATGGAAGATGACAAATGACACTAGCACAGGAAGATACATAAATAATTTATCAGGGCTGGATGATATTTTAGGACACGACATGGATATCTTCAAGGAGACCGTGAGAGCATCAGATAGATCGAAGCTCTTAACGTACATTGAAATCAACCCTCTCTTGGAAGCGCACATTGTATATACAAAGAGAGCAGATTCTGATATTCTAGAGTACCCGAGACTGTCCTTCTCCTGCCTGTGGCTTTCTGCACATAGGCTGCGTATAGAAACTGGGCGCTGGTCACACTTGCCACGTGGACAACGGTTGTGCTGCTGTGGACTGGGACAAAGGCTATGTCATAAAATATTGCAGCCCAATCCACCATATAAGGGTCAAATATAACAAACAGTCAATAGACTTCCCAAAATGCATCATGGATGCTAATGATATCAGTAACTTCATATTTTCCCATGACATACATGTAATGCGTTTCTTCGAATAATTTACTATACGTGTGGATTTTGCACATTTTACTAACTTTTTATGGGCCGATTACGCTAAACCGAGAATCTTGCAAGATAATGTTGTAGATGGCAAGGGTGAATCTCTATTCCCAAAATGTATTCAAACAGGCTTCCAGATACTACACAAGCAGCACTCTTAGGATATACTTCGTTAAGCTGTGTCATAATTTGAAAGGGTCCAGCACAGTAGAGTTATCTTAATTCATAATTCTTTTATTGATCCCGTCACATTTTTAAAGCGAATAGTTTGAGGAGTGTTTCAGTGATCACGCATCGCTGACTTTGAACATTTGAGGCAATTACGCCGACACGACAAAATGAATATTTTTAGTTTGGGCATGGACTTTCCGTGGACGGGCCTTGGTTTGACACAAACCTGTCTCACACCAATTTCGAAGTGTATATATTGCAGCTCTTGGGACAGGCCCACTTTAACAGCGTTAAAGAAAATCTCAAAGAAAGAGTTATGTGCATGTTAACAGCAGCTCCTTGAGGTTCCAAATGACTGGATACCCTCAGAGCTCAGCAAGGAGGAGCCTGAAGCTTGCAATTGTCAAGAAAGATAAAGGTGATAAAAATGTACTTCTGTGACGTCACGCTCACGCTCGAGAGTCCTCTAAATTTTCTTGGATGATTGTCAGGGTTAAGCTTCTAATAAGAACAAATTAAATGCACTAATTTTAAGTAAAAAATCTGTTGTTCATTTTGTTAGATTTTGAGATTTGAAAAATCAAATAACCTCAAGTTATGCGTTCTGTTGGTACTTGCGTACCGTATTTGGGCTGAGTGGCGCCTTCTTATTTTCAGGAAACAAACCAGCCGATGATGTTCGACAGTTCTGCCTTCCTAAAAAGCCGAAGTATTCTGATAAAGACTTTACAATTTCAGCCAGGTTTGCCATGGATAAAACATATACATATAATAGCATATTCTTACACTTCTCATATATGGATCCGAAATCCGGTCTGGGATGCTATTCCCTTGGCATTACTTATAAAACTGAAGGCACGACATTACTGGCTGAAGCTTGCGACTTTACCAAAAGATCATATACGACATTCTTGGTGCGACTTAATGGCATTATGATCAACAGGGAATAGTTGGATTATCACAGTGCTTTAAGTTAGGGAGAGGGTGGTATCCTGTTCATCACAGAGAACAAAAGAGAAACTATACTGGATGAGGGTTAATTCCGAAATAAATCAAGTTTAAAATCCCAAGATCAATGCCGTCAAATATTCTTATAGTATAGAGGCATAATGGGGACGTGTATTCTGGAACTGTTTCGCTATTACATACACACCCAATTCAAAATGGAATAATGTATGGAACATTATTCAATATGACTTAAAACATTTTGTTATTGTAAATCTTTATCAAAGGTGCGTGTAGCAATCACTACCTACATGTGGACCATGCAGCTTTACTGAAGGTTTCTGCGGGAAAGCTTGTGTATTCATTATAATCGCAATGTCATTGAGGATGTGGACCACTTTCTTTATGTTGCCACTCCTGTAGTTCCTCCATCATAAAACGCCAACATTCCTATAATGTTGCCACCTCTGTAGTTTTTCCATCATAAAGCACCAACACTTCTATAATGTTGTCACCTCTGTAGTTACTGCTTCATAAAGCACAAGCACTCCTGTAATATATATTTTTATCTATTTCTTCCCTTGTTTTATTCATGTACCTATATTGCGGCGCAAGCCTCTTGAAGTCTTTATCAGGCGTTCAAATGCCTCCTGAATAAAACAGATTGTCAAGAGAATCAAAGTGACCATTACTCCCACACACGTAAATCTTTTATTATTATTTAAAGTAGAATTCCTAAAAAACAAAAAAGACTATCTCTGTTCAGCCCTGTTTTTAACATATACAAAACAAAAATGTATTGAAAACTTGAGTTTGGTAGAAAAAAATATCAGCAAAGATAACAGGACTCAGTCCCCAATGCGGCTCGGCGGAAACAGAGCTGGTGACCATTACTCTCAGACAAGTAAATATTTTGTTATTATTTAATTCCTAAAAATAAAAGAAAAATATCATATCTTTGGCCCTGTTTTTAACAAATACAACGTAAATGTATTGAAAACTTAGGTTTGTAGACAAAAATACCAGCAAAGATTACAGGCCTCAGTCACCAATAAAATTCGACGGAAGCAGCTGATAGCAAACTGTACAATTATTTTTTAACAAAAATCAATCCTATGATATTCCTGCTCCGGTCATGGAAATATAATCATTATTATTTCTCTATGGTTACACAATTCTGGAATATGGTTGCGTCCTCTTCGATAACTATGGTCAAGGGCTTTCAGATATACTTGAACATATTCAGTAGGACGCGGCAAAAATATGCACTGGTACCCTAAAACACACTTCTCATATCCAACTTTGACAAGAACTCCAATGGCCTACCCTTGCTAACCGTCGAAAGTATATATATATATATATATATATATATATATATATATATATATATATATATATATATATATATATATATATGTATATATGTATATATATATATATATATATATATATATATATACACATATATATATATATATATATATATATATATATATATATATATATATATATATATATATATATATATTACGGATGTATGTCTTTTTCATAACAAAGCGCATCTTGGGTCTTACATCGAGCTTGAGCGATACAATCCCTTGTTTGTTGTAAGCCAGCCTGGTATGTTTTTTATGTTTTTTTCTTAAAGACTTGTAAAAGTTAATTTCACCAATTTTGTTTCCTAAACCCTATTGGTGTTCTCATTCTGACCCTTGCACAATTCAAGGGAGGATATCGATTTGATGTAACAGCCTTCCTCTTTGAGTCGACACCTGATGTTTCGCGACAGACCTGTTATCATGGTTTTAAGGTACAAGATACAATATACAAGCCTTTATTTGCACTCATTTTGTGAAACAATAGAACATTACATGATAATACGTAGCCATTATTCACTGAGTTATGATAAAAGATATAATATAAAACATATGGATAAGTGAGATGCTGATAACAATAGATGAGATGAGCATAAAAGGCTTTAAAAAAAGACAAGCAAGACAATCAAATTTGAGCACTCAAACAACCAGTGGTCTAAACTTCAAATATGAACCTGCAAAAATTACATTTTCAAGCAAGACCCTTGCAACTTTTTATTTGAATTTTTAAAATTGTAAAATTGGTAACAGCTTTCAACGGATTGGGCAGGCAATTCGAGACCTTGGTCCCCATATGTGTGAAAGAATGTTAGTCTCCAGTGGGTGGTCCTTTTATGTTTTTGAAATACTGTATTTTTATCGCAGAGAGTATCCATGAGAATATAAAATAAACAGATTGCATATGTATGCTGGGCTAAGTCATATGTATGCTGGTCTAAGCCTAGGAAATGCTTTAAAAACTTCTATGGCAAACTGTCTCAGCTTTGAACGTTCTAAAGTTGGGAGGTTTGCATTTTCAAAAGTGAAAGATAGTCACTCTGGTAATCTTTGTAAACAAACCTCAAGGCGCGAAAGTGAATTATTTAAAGCTTCTGTGTGTTGGCAGTCTGGCACAAAAGTGCCAGACTGTCGGACAAAATGCAATTGGGCAGCAGAAAGGATTTGTAAAGTAAATGTCTGGTATTTGAATCTAGGAAATGTCCCAAACGTTTTAAACAATTTAGTTGTAAAGGGGCCGATTTTGTGTTATATTATAGATATGGTCGGAAAAGTTGAGCTTGTTGTCCCGTTGGACAGCCAGCAGTCTGACACTTTTGTTACTATGTACTCCTGTCCCATCGAAAACTTTTTCAGATGAGGTCACCTCATTTGAGGTCATTACTTGGAGCTTTGCAGTATTTGCATCCATTTGAGAGCACCATGAAATAATTTTTTCCCTGTTCTGCGAAATCTGGTTGACGAGTTCTTGTTTGGCACTGGCCTTTGCTAGAAAAGTGTTGTCGTCGGCGTAATAGGCAAGGACAAGAATAGAATGTTCTAGCCTTGCCTAAAAGAGGGCACTGCAGTCACTGGAGGGCTTGGGTTGTGTATTCCCATTACTTCACATTGTAATTTGCAACTTAATAGATTGAAAACAACTGCACATAGAGACACCAAATTTCGCACCGTAAATGTAGATGTTTATCTAAATACCTCACAAAAATCATATAACCACAGGTGCTAAAATGACCAGTTTATTTAAGAGTACTTTGACATGCAAACCAATGGGAATACACAGCTCTAGCCCTCCAAATTTGTGTGTACTCGGTTGTGTATTGGGGCGAATACACACTTCAGAGCTAATTCTGACCTTTCCTATTGAAAAGAAACGCGTCTTTCACAAAGCAGAAAATGTCATTCATGAAGATATTCAAAATTGTGGGTCCAAGAATAGACCTCTGGGGGCACTCTTGAGAATAGCATTTCATGAGCTGGCTGCATCTTCTTCTTTTACTCTCTACCTTCGGTTTGATAGATAATCAGTTAAAAGATTGATAGCCTCTGAACAGACTCCGTAAGCATAAAGTTTAGCTGAAATAATTGAATCAGGTAAGCAATCAAAAGCTTTTGATAGATCAATAAAGAAAATAACAGGCATGTTGCGACTTTCAAGAGCATCCCTTCAGGTATCACATAAATGTAGAAGCACATGTTGACAACTGTAGCATGTGCGAAAGGCTGAAAGACAGTCATTGTAAATCTGCGGAGAAGGTCACATGTCAGTTGAGATTCCACGAGTTTCTCCAAAATATTTGACGAACTAGCTGCAATACTGGCAGGACGATGGTTTTTATCCTGTCAAGAACGTCTTTCTTTTTTTAAATTGGAATTACTTCGGCAGCTTTATCTCTCTTCGGGAAAATGCCAGTATCCACTACTTATTGTACAGAGTGCAGAACTGAGCGGCTAGCAAGTCACTAGCTGCTTTTAAAGCTTTGGCAGAGATGTGATCAACACCTTTTGCTTTTGGCAGTTTAAATCCTCTATGGTATTTTGAACAGGTTCTGAATCCACATGCTTAAAAGCCAAGTTTTCAGATTTGTTACATTCTTTTTCAATGGCAAGATTGTTGGTATGGTTTTGATGGTATTTGCAGTTGCTGAGAGAAACTCACTCTCACTGGTAGATGAAAACTTATTCACGTTGGGTAAATGCTGATGAATCCCAATTTGATCAGCTGTATACTAGAGTAAATGTGTTCATGGTGTCGGCAACTTCCTTTGGGTCAATGAGGATATTTGAGCCATCACTGATCATCAGGGTGTTATCTGATTTGTATTTTGTCGAGAGAAATGGCTTAATTATTTTTTAGAGATTTGCATTTCTGGTCCACTAGCGCATCTCTCTTGGAAGTACTTCCTAATGAACCGCCTTCTTATTTATGTAGTGCGGTTTCAATGGGATCGGAACGCTTTCCAGCTTTTACGTTTTTTGTATATTAACGTGGGAGGCGTGTTTTATTAAAAATGGCCTTCTTTAAAGTTTTATTCATGGAATCAGGACCAGGGACCAGGCATACTGTGTCAACGTGACCCTGTGTTGTTCGCTGGACAGTGCTACTTTTGGAAGAAACAGTGGTGAACATACCACAGAGCACCCTCGGGGCACAGCAGAGCTTGGAGTACACTGTGGTTGCTTCAAGCCGGTACCATACAAACCATACGCCACACACACACTTGACCAATACATCCTTATTTATGACCCTGGTTTTCAGGTCATGTTTGTAAACATATCATGTCCTTTTATTTCAGATTCCTTATACGTTGCTTCAGGACCAGGTATCAAAAGTCCTAACAACTTCTCTATGTTGATAATAATCCATAATTCTCAGCAATTGTTCCAGTGGGTCACCAGGTATTCATGATCCAACTTATCTAAAACTTATCCTGATATAGACTTTGCTTTTTGGGAAAAAGTGAAAATATGCAGGACAGAGTAGACAATTCGTACGGCATCAGTAGTGACGTCAAAACTGTAGGCACCATTTAACACTATTTCTGGTCATAAAAAAGAATCAACCATTTCATTACAGGAACAATGAGTGTTCTGGCGTGTTGATATGCAGGTATTGGCAGTGAGAAAGTGCCAGGAATAATTCAGAAAATTCGGTGCAAGCGTTCCATTTTTCGGACTTCGTTTCAGCCCTTTCTTCGTGCCTATACTTGTGAATCAACACACCAGGCCGTTCATTCTTCCTTAATAAGAACATTCTTGCAAATATATCATGTTGGGGAGCTTCTATGGTTCTTTCACGAGAGGCATTTTTGATTCTCATTCATTGTTGAACTGCAAGACTTGTAATTGATATAGGCCTAAAGCAAGTGTTTAGCTAGACAGTGTGGCATGGTTACTCTTCTCTAGACTAATAACGGACTGCACTACATAACGGAAAGGTAGTGCAGTCAAGTTCAATTGCATGTGTCTGGCACTACTGAAATTTGACACAATTCAAAAAACAAAACAAGATAACCAAAAACGTACAAACCGAAAACATAAAGGGTCCCCTCATGGGGCAGACCTTAACAAGACAAAACAAAACAAAACAGAAAAAAAAAAAAAAAAAAAAAAAAAAAAACCTCCCCCCAAAAAACGTAAACAAAAACAAAACCCGTACACGCACAAAAAGTCCCCCCCCCTCCCCGCAAAGGAAGCTGCGCTGAGTTAGTTTTACATGCAACAACCTTGAGTCGGCTGACGTAGGGCGTCACACATTTTTTCGTGCAGCCTGCAGGATGAGCTTATCCACATGTATAAATCGTTGGGGTCAATAGTCACAAAGGCCCATGTATATTTCAGGCAGGCGACAGTGCGGGAATGAGCGAGGCGAAAATGTGCAAAGCAAGAATGCACGTTGCGAGAACTCGTGATGCAGGAACGCGAGAACGGGATAGGCGACAAAAATTAAGCAACCGGAGAATACGAGAATGTGCGAAACAAGGAAACAATCGCCAGAATGTGCGAAGCGAGGAAACCATACAAGCTTCCATAATTATGTCATATTCATGAAAGCGAAATTTGTGTGCATAGAATCAGATATATTCTTGTCCGATAAAGCTTTTTCACGTTTTTATATTAGTTTTACATTCTGTATTCAGTTATGACAAACATTATTATGACTGTTTCCCAGTGTATCATTATTTACTTGCAATTTACTGTGTTAAACCTGGGTAGTGACTGGGTAATTTAACATCTTAAACAAGAAATTAACACTTTGAAGGCTTTCAAATAATTTTTGTTAAACAGAGACATGTCTTCAAGATTGAAATACACCTTGTTTTTCTTCAAGCTAGTGAATTTATCAATGTTGTAAAAGACCTGTTCATACCGAGTTGTACCGGACTTTTCGGACCACATTCCATTGTTGGCCAGACTGTCTAATCAGAAAGTGGCCGAGCCTTGCCGACGCCTTCATGTTTACAACAGATGGCGCGGCTAACGCTAGTGATTGCTGTGAAGTGCTGTACTGTGCACAGACTTCAAGATCAATACATGGAATACATAGCATTACGGTCATACAATGCAATATGCACGTACCTTCAATCCCAAGGTGCGTAGAATACAATCAATGACAATATCACAGTCGAGTTCCAATACCCAAGATGAGTCAGTGGCGAATGCGCCCTCCCCCGTTGGTGGAGTGGTTTTGTCCAGGTTACTCTGACGTCACACGTGCCCAGGGATCGGGATCAGCAAGTATTTACATCAGCACAACATCCTTCCCCGTTTTATCTCATTGGTCTGGAGGATGTCATAATTTTGGAAATGCCAAACCAAAATTTTGAAGGGAGTGGCCGAAAATACACAATTTTGCACTTACTACATTAAAGAATCTGGAGGTCAAGTTGGTGCGTGGGCGGAATGATTCATTCCTAGGTGCAACCTTAAGTGAGAAGAAGAAAGTATAAAATGTTAGTGCTTCCTCACAGGACATTCAAGATACAGAATGCCTCGGTTTTATTGCACATCTATCAAAAAGATTAACTTTTACCCCATTTGCAGAGTGACATATAAATGCACTTCTATACAAAAGTTAGGTGTTACAAAAATAAGTAACATTCACGCCATTCCTTCATGCATTCTGAGTTAATGAGTGAGATGTTAACTCCACATGCCATTTGCAGTTAAACATCATCACCCACCGCCTCCACATTCATACAGACACAAGGAGTCCGACATTCCGAACTCGTCAATATATACATATTTACAATAAATAACCTAACAGTCAGACCACCTGTCTAACTGATCTAAATTAGTATTAGGTTGGCTGTAATCCAACCCAGCACTTGTATATATTTAAGTAAATATGTGTCGGGTTGGCTCTGAACATCCAACCCGGACTCAATTTGAATTTATGTTGGGTTGGCTATAATCCAACCCAGCTCGAATATATATTTATATAAATATCTGTCGGGTTGGCTCAAAATCCAACCCAGACCCAATGGACCCATCAGATCACTCTCCACATTGATTTGGAGTATCCACTGCTGTTGGCTTATTTGGGTTGGCTCAGATCCAACCTCGCCCTAGATATGGAATCTTCTGATATGGAATGGCTGACGCTGATTCGTTTTACAATCGGTAGAATTCCTTGGCCACCATGCATGTGACGTCACAAATCAGGGACAGCGGTATGTTTTTGGCCTGAGCTACCAACTTGGCCACTTCGAATATCATGCCGGAGTGGGAACATCTGCTGTGGCTGAATATTTTGGGAATTCCTACTCCATACGGTGCATCCGTCTCCAGCACCACCTTGTCCAGAGGGATTTGTCGAACAATCCTCTCTCGGCCCTCAGCTGCCTTCCAAGTGATGCCAAATACAGTGTTCGGGAAATACTTCAGACATTGGTCCACATCCTGGGCACTTCCATGAAAGCAGTGCATGTGGACTTTCTGGGTGCTTGGTAGGTGGCGCTTCATAACCCTTAGGCAATCCAGCAAGATCCCTTGATCCCTATCATCCCTACAATGGATCACGACTGGCAGGGAGTTATTGGCTACAAGAGGAAGCATGGTGTCCAACGCCCACTTCTGTTGTGTCAGAACTTCCGGTGACACTTTCTCCACAGTGTTGTCCAACCCGATCTCTCCTACAGCTTTAACTTTGGGTTGTGACAGAAGATCTTGGAGGGTGGAAATCATCTTCATTACCTTGGTTTTGCTGTGGTTGCCTATAAATCGCGGATGTATACCTACCGTGAGACATACTCTTGGGTCTTCTGTGAGGCTCCCCATACCTGCTGGAGTTTTCTACTTGTTCTCAAAGACTTGATTACTGCCCATGTGCTCGATCTGGAACTCCTCCTCACTTGTTGGAAACCGACCCATAACTGCATCCAGATCTGGCAGGTTGGTGCGGTATAGAAGCTCCCCCAGATGGCAGTGTGCGTCCACCAATATGTATTGAAGAGGGTTGGCCACAATCATATTGCACTCCTCCCCCTGCATGCTTATAGTGTGGACCATCCTCATAATACTTCTGACAACTTCTGCGTCTTCTTCAATCAGGGCACCCACCATAGATGCTAACACCCTCCAGTGGAGTAGAGCAGGTATGCAGTTGGGTGGCTCAATGCATAGGATGTCAGGCAGCGGCCAAAAGAAATCCGTCACCCTTCTGCTGTACTCCTTCATCAGTGTTTTTTCAACCTCAGTGATTACAGCTCCTTCAGCATAAAGATGATCCTCCTGGACTTTATGAAGTAACGCAGTGATGTTTCGGCACTCCAATTTTTCTGCCAGGGTTATCAACAAGCTGGTCATCAGTGATGCCCAAGCCTGCAGGTAACTGTCTTGGAATTCCCCAATCCCTACCTGGTGCTCCTTAAAATGCTCCACAAGGCCAGTCACCTGCGTGCACACAAACCCACACTCCCAGCAGGAGGTCGTGGGGGATACGTACCACGAGGTGGTTCTTAAGCACATGGCGCTTCACATGTGTGAATCTTCTGCCACAGAGAGGACAGGGGTGGCACTTTTTCTTCTTGTCCACAGAATCTTCCCATCCTTCTGAGGTCCTCTTGCCTCCAGTAGCTTGTGTCAGATACTTTGGTAAGGGACCAGGGTCAACTGCGGCAGTAGTGCTGACACTGGGTTTTAGCAGAAATTCTGGGAAAGACTGCTGGAGGGTTACGTGGAGATCCCCGTCCCTTTCTTGAACATTCCTCACCTCTTTCCAACCCAGATCATCCTCATCAGAGAGTTCTCCTTCCTCCTTCTCATCCTCCCAAACATCAAGAACAATCCACTCTTCCGGCAAGTGTTCATGAGTTTCCTGGGAGTTAAGCTGTTCCATCCTAGGATAAAAAAGATTAGGCCTAAAAGACATGGTTTGTAAAGATTTATACATGGTTTTATCCTTACTTGTCCTCCAAGTGAACTATTTACACTCAGAACAAACAAAGTTTACTCTGAAAAACAAGGAATGACACCTATCTTTGAGCCGTTCAATCCTTTATTCAGAAGAAAACTACATATGTACATATTTACAGCCGGGCACTAATAGCTATAGAGTATGTGGCTATTTCCCAAGAAATATCAGTTTGGATACTCAGATGATTGGAATCATTCCAACCAGCAACTGATATGGACGTGGATAGCTAGCCAAGATCATACTGGTCCAAATAAGAAGGGGGGCAAACAGCTCTGCCTCGCCTTGTCCTCCTTGGAGAAGAGCCTATAGTAGAAGGTGCTACCGAGGTTGGCACCATCTCTGTCTCCTGTGAGACAGGAGTACTGGTAACAAAGTTACTAGGGTCCATGGATATATCATGAGCCAGTAACTGTTCCTCTGCCTCAGCGGAAGATTGGGTATCTGCTCCCACTCCATCCGGATCATTGGTTACCTCTGTTCCGGACTCTACTTCTGCGAACAAATCCCTAAAGACATCTCCCAAGAGAGATTCTTCCTGTTCCTCCTCAGAATAAGGTATGGTGGCATCCAGATCTAATAGATTATGTCTCATTCTCCTCATCCACATGGGGATAAAGCAATCATTGCATGGTTTTAAGCGATCATGATGAGCCACATATTCCTTCCTCCGTCCTTTGATCTTATAGAGGACAGCAGACAGGATTTTGGTCACCAGATAAGGACCACTCCATACTTTATTCAGTTTCCGGGACTGACCTGGTTTACATGCAGTCTCCAGCTTGTATACAAGGTCTCCTATTTCAAAGGACCTTTCACACAGCTTTAGATCATACGTTCTCTTTTGTCTGCACTGTGTTTCTTGCAGGTGTTGTCGCGCAATTTCATGAGTCTTGGAAAGTGAATCCAAGAGCTGTTTCACATAAGCTGGGGATTCTTGAGCTTTGTTCTCCTCCACAAGTCTGAATATCAGATCCCTTGGTGAAAAAACTTCTCTGCCCAACATCATGAGATTGGCAGAGAATCCTGTGCTCCTGTTTGGCATGGCACGTATCGCCGCTGCTAGTTGAGGTAGTGACTTGTCCCAGTTCTTGTTGGAACCTTGTACACAGCACCTGATCATTTAAAGAAGCAGGCGGTTGTACCTCTCCACTTGGCCGTTCGCCCTAGGTCTATATGGTGTTGTCCTAGTTTTGGTAACCTCGAGCAAATCGCAGATGGCACGGATCAAGTTTCCGTCCACATTTTTTCCTTGGTCACTGTGAATTTGCAGAGGGCAACCAAATCTGCAGATAAACTCATCCACAATCTTTCTCACAATCGATTCTGCAGTCTGATCAGGAAGGGGATAACACTCGAGCCACTTCGTGAACTGATCTACGAGCATTAAAATGTAGACATTGCCACCTGCACTGACAGTAAATGGACCCAAAATATCAATGTGGACCCTCTCCATAGGAGCACCAGCATGATATTTACCCAAACCAGCCCTTGGCCATGTTTTAGGTTTCTTGTTAAGACTACATGTAGAACAGGTTTCCACATATACTTTACTGTCAAGGCCCGTAGTGTGCCAGAAAAAACTCTGTTTCAGGAGTTGAAGAGTCTTCTTCTGTCCCAAATGTCCTGCCATTTGGATATCATGGCAATATCTTAACACTTCCTGTTTCAGGGTTCTGGGAACTACCAAACACTTCCTGGGAACTACATCCTCCCATCTATAATACAAAACTCCCTGGTCCATATTCAGTTGGGACTTACATGTCCACAGATGTTTTACAGATGGACTATGGAGATGCAGCACATCTGATGTCGGAGTTTCATCATTTTCAAGCCAGGAAATGACTGGAGCGATATCTGAATCCTTACCTTGATGATCCCGCAGTTCCTGGTAAGAATATCTATCCAACCAGTCTGCAGTGTCCTGGACGTTTTCACTTTGATGTTCATTGGCTTGATCTTCCACTGAAATTGTCTTTACAGAAAGAGGAACTACATCATCTACATCCTCTTCAAACCGACGCCATTGCATATGTGCACGAGTGCAATATTTGCAACCGCCACATGGAAGTTGATCTAGTGAGACTCCTGCTTGATAGCAATCACAGAAGGTCACCCGATCAGGAATTCTGCTTAATGCATCGGCATTCAAATGCTTCTTTCCGGCCCGATGGATAATTTGCATGTCATACTGGCTCAGTTCTTCGAGCCATCTGGCTAACTGGCCTTCAATGTACTTGAAATGCATCAGCCAAGAAAGACTGTTGTGATCACTACGAACCACAAATTTCCTCCCCAGCAAGTAATGCCTGTATTGCCTGGTGAATCTTACTATAGCCAGAAGTTCCTTTCTAGTGGTACAGTATTTCTTTTGAGCCGGAGTCAGTGAAAAACTACCATAAGATGTTACGTGCAGTGTTCCATCCTGTAGTTGTGATAATTCCGCCGAGATTGCCAGGTCTGAGACATCTGTATCCAAAAGAAATGTTCCGTCCTTATCTGGAAAACCCAGAAGAGGAGCTGAGACTAAGATTGATTTCAGTCTGTCAAACGCCTCTTGATGATTCTCTTGCCAGAAGAATTTATGCTTTGGTCCTGTCAACCCATAGAGACAACTAGCGATTTCAGCAAATCCTGGGATGTGTTCTCGGTGATAATTAACAAAACCCAAGAATGACTCGACTTGTTTAGTATTTCGTGGTACTGGCCAATCTTGTACTGCCTTGATCTTCTCAGGATCTACCCCAATGCCTTCACTGGACACGATCTTTCCTAGGAACTTAACCTCCTTCCGAAAAAGTGTACATTTCTTTGGTTTCAGTTTGATCTTATTCATCCGAAACCTCTGGAACACTTCTCGCAGATTTTCCAGGTGATCGGAAAAGGATTTTCCCAGGATCAGCACATCATCCAGAAAAGCCAAAACGGTTTTCCAGGTTAGTCCTCGTAGCACCAGATTCATTGCTCGCATGAAAGTCGCAGGTGCATTGCAAAGACCGAAGGCCATGCGACAATGTTCAAACAGACCGTACTTGGTGATAATTGCGGTCTTAGGACAATCAGACGGTTCTGTGGGAATTTGCCAGTACGAACTGGCCATATCGCAGGACGAATAGAAGATATTACCCCCTAGAGTGTCCAGACATTCTTCAATTAATGGTAGGGGGTAAGCATCCTTAACAGTCACTTTGTTAAGTTCGCGATAATCGATGCACCAACGCACTCCGCCATCTTTCTTTCTAACCAAGACCGGAGCTGCTGCCCAATCAGAAGATGATGGCTTTATTACACCGATATCGAGCATTTGTTGAAGATGCATCTCTTCTTCCTTTTCAAATCCTAAGGGAACTCGCCTCATGTGCTGTCTAATGGGCTTAGCTCCCTGCGTGTCAATTCGGTGAGTCACTCCAGAAAAACAACCTAAGTCTAGATCATTCTTGGAGAAAACGTCAGAGTATTCTTTTAGTAGAGAGGCTACCAATTTCTGTTCCTCCGTCGTTAAATTTTCCCCAGTTTTGTCTAGCAGTGGTTGAATGTGTTCTGGAATAGTGGTGTCACTGGATCTTAAATCGGAAGAATTATCCGACCTACTGCCAGAACTCACGCTTTTAACTGTGTGACAATGTACAGGAACAGTATCAGTCATATTCGACCGACACCGACCATCTGAGTCAGAAACCCCATCAAGCGGTTGCTTTGAAAAGGAATCAATACACGATTCATTGGGAATTAAATCGATCTCCCTGGGGAAACCGATATCTGTCATGGCTGATGAACCTGCCTCTGGATAAAATTTCATCCAACTGCACTGCACTGCCCACCAAGCTGCCGGGTTTGAGGGTGATGTATCTGTCACTCAAATTAACCAACACCATTGGTACATGTCCTTGACCTTGGACAAGAACTGTTGGAGAAACCAGATCTGGTTTTATTGGAATTGGTGTAATGACAAATTGCTTGGCTTGTGCACCTTCTATGGACACAGCAGTGTGCATACAACTGTTTGGTGGAATAACTAGTCTTTTATCCATTGTAACCTTCTTTACTGCATGCTGAGACTCTCCGTTGCGACATAGTACTGCCGGAATGATGTTATCTCCTATAACGACAACATTTTTCTTCAAATCTATGACTCCGTTATATGTCAACAGAAAGTCTAATCCCAGAATTAACTGGTCAGTGATAGGTGCTATGAAGACATCACAAAAGTAAGTCTTCTTGCCTACTGTTATCCGCATATCCTTTGCAAGATAAGCAGACATATGGCTTCCTTTGGCAGCACCTTTCAGTGGAACTTCTTCCAAACCTTTAAGGTTTAGATTTATTTCCTTTGCGAAGTCCTCACTAATCACTGTCACCTGAGCAGCGGTGTCCACAACAGCATTGGTATCTGTGAAGTTAACAGCTGCTGGTATAATGACATTATACCCTTGAGTCTGTCTAAAAACAACTTCCCTCAACAGGGAACTATTTACATTATGTACAGGTGGTATCTGGCCCTCCCTCTTTGTTGGGGTTGCTGGGTGGCCAGAGCCTACAACCCTTTGTTGTTTAACTTCGCGGGAGACGTCAGGGGGGAAGGTGTCCTTGGAGAACCAGAGGACTTTTTTTGGGCATTCTCTTGCGAAATGTCCCGGACTACCACATCGGTAGCAAATGCCCTTCTCCTTTGGTGGTGTCCCGGGAGTTTCAGTCCTGGCGGTCTTTGCCGGACTTCCAGAGTTATGAGGTACTCTTACCTGTGTGTTTCCTACCAAACCCTTGAGGATGGTAGCCATACTTTTCATGCCCTCCTCAATACCGGTCTTGACAGCCGCGGAGATGGACTTCTCCATCAGTGTGGCTACAGTTGCGACTGAAAGTAACTTAACCAAAATTTGCGCGCACTCGCAAATTGCTCGCACTTTGCTCACACTTTGCTCGGGTTCGCACCCGCGGGTTGCTCGCAGTTGTTTTCTGATCTACCCGCACCCTTGCTCGCAAGCACCCTCACGCTCACCCGGGAGTTCTATGTGCTCGCGGGTACTGACTAACCCGCGGGCACACTGGAAAGACCAGCAGGCCCAGCCTTTTATACGCATACTATATTTCAGTCTTTAAACTTATTCATTATCTAACCGGAAATGTACCCCCCCCCCCAGCACATCTCAACAAGTCACCCCCCCCCTCCTCACCCCCCAAAAGAATGATAGTGGCTAGTATCCGTCTATAGATACCCACATGTAGATATAGGCTTATTTGAGTATGTCTTTTTCCGTTAGCCACATAATTATTATTTCTACACATATGTTGGGCCTGCATGTGACTCCCGGGGAAGTAAATGTCACACTCAAGTCGGTTTTATTTTGCTGTACATTCGAGAGAAGAGTAACTATTGAATGTGAATGGAGTAATTTACATATTAATTGTTGAAAGAAATACACTGCTAAAAATAGCTACAAGATGCCCCCGGATATTGTGCTCTGTTATCACCAGGTCCATGGGTCTATAAAAAACTGTAAATATTCCATGTACTTGTGAATAAAATCAGACCAGATTGTTCTAACGTTAGATCTACAAGTTATCGATTCACACTCAGTAGAGATAAGCTGGGCTAGCTTGGATGTGTCAACGCCTTCAAAATTTGAAGCCAAACCGGGAAATAAGACTGCAATCGCTACAGATTTTGACCATGTTCTTATACATTTACATTACAATTCAATAGCCGTTTTTACAATATTTTAGCCAAATCAAACAAACACTAGCATTTGGCTTAAGGCACCAGTGATTCCTGGCTGGTAAATTCGATAACAAGACAAGCCCCCCCCCCCCCCCAGACGTTGGGATAAAGTTGAAGAATGTGGATTTCTGGAATTTTTTGGACCCCATGGTTGCATGTATCCAGTCTCTAATGCTGCATACATGTTCATGTAAATGTGAGTTTTTGTTTTTGCACTGTTGGCATTCATAAAGACCGATGAATATTTTTTTCTCCCAGACCTCATTACTATGTACTTAGAATGCAAGTCACTTCAATATGGGCGATCACGACTAACTACCATCCCCCCCCCCAAAAAAAAAACTTATGCAACCACCCCACCCCCGTCTACCAATTAGCCCCAGGCTCCATTGTTATTGGAAGCTGGTCAGTGTATTCAGCAGAATTTCATTACCCAGGGGCTGTAGGCACGCATGGAGCATTGGGGGCAGCATCACTTTGGTCCGACAGGTTGCATCTCGGCAATAACCATGAAGCGGGTATCGAAAAATAGCAGTGCGTATGGCAGTCATGAATTACTCGAGATAAGGAAATTAGCTCAATTAGACGGCAATCAAGTCGTGTACTGCACTGGACTTACTGATTGATTGATTCATACATTCATATTTCTTTATTTAATGGGGGCGGGGGTGGGTGGGTTGTAACCACCAGACATGTTGTATCATCTCAAGTGTCAAGAAAAATTTATATTAACTGCGCAGAAACTAACTTTGTTTCCATGAACATACCGCTTTTCCTTTTTTTGTTTTTTTGTTTTGTTTTAGCGTGGAGCGTCACAGGAGCAACCGATTAACACCACAAGATGGACACTATGTCACGCCACGGAGCCCAGAATGGGAAGGACTAACTACTACCAAAAACTAAAGAAAAAAACAAAAAACAAAAACAAAAACCCGCAACATAGTACCTTTTCAGTATCAATGAAGCAAATTTGATTGTCCTGCATCCAAAATTGTTCAAATTCCAATTGAAGCACTTATGGCATAAACCATCACATGCCCAGACGGGTATATAGGTATATATGTTAAATTCATTTCACGGCAACTCCTCTCGAAAGTTTAATGTACTTTTTCCACTCATGGCAGCTTCGAATTTAGAGTGAAGTCAGGTGACGAGGGAAAGCCCAAATTTGCCATTGTGCAAAACGTATATTTTATATGCATGATTTTTGTAATATTATGCTCTCTTTGTATGTTGGCGCGCAAATGGTAACAGAAATTAGCCTCAGTCTCCATTGTTATTGGCAGCTGGTCAGTGTGGTCAGCAGAATTTCATTGGTCCACCAGGTTGCATCTCGGCAATAACCATGAAGCGGGTATCGAAAAATAGCAGTGCGTATGGCAGTCATGAAGTACTCGAGATAAGGAAATTAGCTCAATTAGACGGCAATTAAGTCGTGTACTGCACTGGACTTACTGATTGATTGATTCATACATTCATATTTCTTTATTTAATGGGGGCGGGGGAGGGGGGTTGTAAACACCAGACATGTTGTATCATCTCAATAGGGGTTCTCTCAAGTGTCAATTAACTGCGCAGAAACAAACTTTGTTTACATGAGCAGACCACTCCCCCCCCCCCCCCCCTTTTTTTTTTTTCTTTTGATCGTGGAGTGCCACAGGAGCAATCGGTTAACACAGCAAGATGGACACTATGTCACGCCACGGAGCCCAGAATGGGAAGGAGATAGAACTTTGAAATTGGCAAAACTAATTGCATCTGTACTTATTACGTTCCTTTGTTTCCAAGTCCACATTCAAAGTGACATAAAATACACTTGTTTTGACAAAATCAATACAATCCTAGTGTTTATAAACATATTATTTTTCAACACCTCCTTCACATGGAGATTTTGCGTCACCCGTATAGATTGGGCTTGACTTCAAGGAAATGGGTTTTGTTTATTACTTACCTATAATACTTATTCAAATATAAATATTTGGCTCTTGAAAATATTGACTTGCTTTTTTCAATTTCAACAGGACAAGTTAAAAAAAAGTATATTACTACAGGTACAGTGACATTTTCATTTTCATGTACATGGCAAGGAAGATCGCAACAGTTTACGTTTGTAACGATATGCACGATGTCACATAACCGCGGCATAAAATAGATACACAAAGGAGCCAAATTACCTTTTTCTTTGTACTTTAATAGCTTTGATCGTCTTCATGATTGACCATGGATGGTACATGCATGGCAATTCAGACATTAATTTGATTATTTTTTAAATTGATCATCACCTGATTGTAAAAGATATACTAGTCGGGAGGTTCTCCATTAAAAAATTGGACACAGGGCAGTTTTATAAAGGTACATCATTACTTATTGCACTGAAACCTCATAATAACGACACTCAGATATCCGACATATTCTGACACCGGAAAATGTTCCTGAAGGTTATGGACAAACCAACTGATCAAAAACAATTTCGCGGATGTTTTTAATTTGAGACCCTATCAGACAATTACGCGGATATTACTTGGAAAAAAACACCCCTAAATTGTAAATTTCCCCGCCGCGAAGTTGCTCTAAATTGACCCCCTTTCTCCCAACTAAATTGGAACGATCATGCGTACCCGTAGTATCCCCGAGTCAGGGAGCAGGGCGGCATCGCTGTTGAGCAAGATTGTTGGCGCTCTGCTCATGGAGGTATTACCGTTAATTTAATACGTCCATGCTCTACTGTAACGGGGAAAAAACACTCTGGGGGAGCCACAGTCTATCCACAGAGGCAACAACAGATGCAAACTGAAAACAGCAGCTATTTTAAACTACATTGTATATCTCAAGATGTTGGTTTCTTCCTATCTGTTAATAGCAAGGGATAGGCAATTCCACAGTGATGCTCGACCAGAACGAGTCACATTCAAGGTTGCCTGCCTGCGAAGTCATTCAGCCGGCGAAGTGCCTGCATTACAGTGTGAATGTTAAAGCCCGTCATTAATGTGTCAGGAAGTACAAGCAGGGGTTTGCTTAGTTTTTTCCTTAAAAATTACGCTTTTACTTTTGGGCCATTACTATTGCCAAACATTAGTTAGGGTATTTCTATAGCAGACGGTGACTGAGTTTGCCTCCTTAGGTGACTCATGCCATTTTTATCTGCTACTGGACCCAGTCACCAGTCCAAGGCGGTTGGTCTTCCAAGCAGGTCGTCTGTGAAGCAGGCTTTCTACCTCCAGGAAAAATTTATCTGTACTTAAACATCAGCACATAAAAAAGTCTGCTTCTCAGGCAACCAAATAGGCAGTGATTGTACAAACTTGAAAGAGCCGAAAGTGCCTTATCAAGGTTTCATGCATTTAGCACACCTTGGGCACCGATCCGTGAAGATAAAGCGACAGCATCAACACAGTCTCGGCGCCGACCTGTTTGTACATGTAGATAGGAGCGGTGTCCTAATGTAATCAAAGATCTGAAGTGGCAGAATTCCATTTACATGCAAGCAGCGGATCTAGAATGCAATAGGTTTATTCTGGTTTACCTAAAATTGTATAACCTTAAACTTAACAGACTTGAAATTGACATGAAACAAATTCTTTTCCCCGCTCATCGTTTTCCTTGCATTTTTCAAACTTCAGTACTTCTTATAACCAGCGTGACAAAGAACTAACCGATGTTGCCTCCCAAATTATATTCTCTCCCCCGGGGTAACACAGAGCTTGATCTGCTTCAAACAATGTTTATAACAGTTCAGTACTAAATCGCTGAAACTAGACAGTTTTTATTCTGATCCTTCCAGTTCCTAATTAAGCCTACCCACCCCCGGTGGGGGGTGGGGGTGTAATCAAATGTAAATTGGATAGGTGGTGATGTAATTTAACTATTTTCTCTCATTTTCTGGTCATTAGTCGACACTATGTCATTATTTTGTTCTCAAGTTATTTACTGATTGATTATCCAACAATCTGTGTTGATACATTCATTGATGTAACATACGCTTACGTAATTTTGTGATGTCCCTTGCATGTTGTACATATTCTGTTTTGTCGCTCCCTGTCTGGAGAACCCATTGTATTAGTCAAGTTTTTGTACTGTGGGGCTATCCAGAATGAACAAAAATGTTTAAATCAAACGAAATAAAAAAAAAAAAGAGAGAACGATGCTATTTTCACCGTACGGTGAGAATAGCGTTTGGTCTATTTTCACCGTGCGGTGATAAAAGCGTTTGGAAGGAGTTTTGTCTATTTTCACCGCACGGTGAGGATAGGGTTTGGTCTATTTTCACCGTATGGCGGTGACGGTAGAGTTTGGATTATTTTCACGGTGAGGATAGAAGCGGCTCTATTTTCACCATCTGGAAATTGGAATTCGGAGCCTTTTCGCAAATTTATGGTTATGGCTTGTTGCATAGAACTGAGGCAAATTAAGATTGGAGAAATGCTTACTTAAGGGAGATAGCTACCTTTATAGTATAGTCAATAGGAAACGGGACCAAAGCAAAGTGCCCACTTACGGAGGGTTTACTGTAAAGCAATTACCTTGGCACCGTGACAGCATTAAATGCTTGGCTTTTTATCATCTGTAATTAATGTATATGAAGTTACTCTACCCACCCACCGTGTGTGTGCCGCCATGAGTGCCTCGGCCGATCCAGAGGTATGCATTCGTGCATCATGTGTTGCCTGACCCCCCGGCGGGCCATGCCGCGGAACACCGGGAGCGGGAGATTATGGTCGGGCCAGTATCTCCCTTTCAAGTCACCACCTATGGTCATCCCATATCATGAGTGTGTAAACATGTGCGTAAGCTTATTTGCATGCATCTGTGTACACGTATTGTTCAATTGTTATATCAAGTCTATATTAGTATTTGTAGTCAAATTTATATCATGCACAGTCATCTCATAGTCATAATATCATGATTTGTATTGTCATGTGAGTCTTGTATATATTATTGCACGTCTCCGTCTCTGGAGAACCCCTAAATTAGACAATGTTTGTACTATTGGGCTATCCAGTATAAATAAATACGTTTAAACTAACACTAAAATCAAGGAGGGTAGGAGGCTACCCTCCTTGCTAAAATATACCTCCTGGGGATACACGTGCAAGCATGTGTACGTTAGTGTGTGTGTGTGACAGTGTAGGTTTGTAACACCCTACGATTGGGGACACATTTCTGTTCTTTCCAAACTAACTGGGGCTATTTTTCAACCGAGGACTTCTCCACTTCTCTACTATTCTGCATATGAAAGAAGTCACACATATCTGTTATTTAAACACCATGTTAAAATGGCCCTACTTGGATAATGAGGATTGCCTCTGTTCTGCGGAAAAGAACATTGATTTGTGTCTTTGGTTGGACAGTAAGGAACGGGAAGTCCCCAGTTAAAAGTGTGTGTCCCCAGTTGTAGTGTGTGTCCCCGCTTGATGATGTTCCCAGTTATGTCTTATGAGGTGAAAAACGATGTATCCCCACTAGTTACACGCTACAAGTGTGTGTGTGTGTGTGTGTGTGTGTGTGTGTGATACGATACGATAAGTTTATTGTGTATAGGCCCCGGGCCGATACAACAAAAAAGGAAGAAAAGCAAGAACAAAAAAAAAAAAAAAAGAAAAAAAAAAAAAACAACAACAACATAACCACCCCCCCCCCAAAAAAAAAAACAAGAAGCACAGCACATGCTCCGTCAAGATTTGCAATGTTACTTTTTTATGCCTTTCATTGACTGTGGTCAACATTGCTCCTGTATATATAGTCTTGTAAAATGAATGTATAAAGTGTTAATACTTGTGTGTCATTTATAAAAAAGGACGTGTCAACATATTAAATAGCAACTAAATAATGTAATCAGTTGGAAAATTCAGAGCTGTATACTCGGATTACATAACAGTAATGTGTGTGTGTGTGTGTGTGTGTGTGTGTGTGTGAACGTGAGACATCTGCTGCTCATACTTTTCTGAGTTTAAGAGAGAAGCAAATGTTGGCTGCAATGAAATGAAAAAAAAAAAATGAAAAGGTGAGTAACGATCCTCATCATACTCATTATATCGCCCAAATGTGAGAAATATACAACTGTACATGTACATGTACGTACAAACTGTATAATATCATGCAGGTATATAGATGTTGTCAACTTCATCCTGGCGCAGCTGGGCTCGCGGGCCAAACGGACACACATTGATGCTCGGGAGCAACCCATGCCCGCACCCGCACCCGCCCGCTCGGGCACCCGCATTAACCCACGGACTGAATCTGTAATTAACCCGCGGGTTGCTCGGGGGCAATTGCTGGCCGTGCTCGCAAATTGCTCGCGGGTTGCTCGCGCGCAGAGGTTAAGTTACTTTCAGTCGCAACTGTATATCTTCCTGTTTGGATTTCCTTTCTTTATCAGTACCCATGGTTCTGACAGAATATTCTTCCACATCCTCACCAAATGATACCGTTTTCACAGATTTTTTCCCGAACATAATTTCATAGTTCTGCTCATGGATTTTCATCTGGTGAAGAGCAGTCTCCAGATCATCTGGCTCCTTATTGAGGACCTGTAAAGCCACTCTCTAGTGAGTGCAGCCTTTCAGAGAAGCCTCCATGGCCATATTCTGTAAAATACTGAGAGCAGCACCATCCGCATCAGGATAGCTATCCTGAGACAGCTTCTGTGCTCTCTCTGCAAATTCCTCAAGCGACTCATCACACCTTTGCTTTAATGTGGACAATTGTCGTCGTATACTTGCAGGAGGATCCTTCCTGCCAAACCGGTGGTCTAGCTTGATCTTCAGTTGCTGATAGTCATCCCGCACATCCCGTGGCAAACTTCCAAAGAAATCCAATGCCCTACCGCGTAGACTATCAGTCAATGTGTCAAGTCTGTCCCGTTCCACCCATCCATACCGCTGAGCCATCCTTTCAAATTGGAGTATGAAAGGTCTCCAATCCTGCTTCCCATCATAAGTTGCCATTTTGGGTGGTGGTGGCTCACGTCTCGCATTATTACGCGGTGGAGCAGGAGCTACACAAGGCTGACCTTGACCTTGTGGAGGTAAATCGAAGTGTGGTAGCCGCGGATACTGTGGTTGCACAATTGCACCCTGTGGCTGTGGCACAGGTACTTGTTGTGCTGGAGCAATGTGCTGCAATACCAACCTGTGGCTGTGATGCAGGCAGTGCATCTTGTTGCACATGTGGACCCCCCAATGGGCCATGTTGTGCCAAGGGAGATCCTACATTCAGTTGTAGGTATGGTGGCATAGTGGTCAGTGGTGCATTAACAACAGGAGCTACAGAAGCTGACTGTATGTTCTGTCCTGGTGGTACAGTAGTCAACTGTACATTGGTCTTACCTGTGTATGCTGCTCCCCCTGCAGAATGTTGAGGAGTAGACTCTTGACCTTGGTATCCTGGTGGTGGTAAATTGTAGCCCAGTGGTGGCACTGCCACACCAGGAGGCACTGGTAACATGGAAATATTCCATCTGCTCCGCCCCTGTTGCATGGGAGTAGTGTGACCTTGACCCTGCGCTAGCCCCCGGTTAGGGTTAAATGCCTGACCTTGTGACACTGATGCTTGTGTGGTCCGACCTTGACCTTGCATGGTTTGATAGTGTATGGTGGCTGTGATATATGTTGGCAAACTCGCCGATGTTGGTTGCATGATCCCTTGACCACTACCTGGGATCGCGGTTTGATTATTCCCTGGAAAAACACGTGTCACTGTAGGTGGAGGAACCAACCTACCACCTGGGTCATTCCTACCAGGTACCGGGTGATTTGGCGTGGATGTCTGTACAGGCCTGTAAGACTGGACTGTTGTTTCCACATCATCCATCCTCTGTGTTACACTATCCATCCTTTGGTTAACCAGATGTACTGTTTCACCAACATGCTGCACAGACTGGTTCACTTGCTGCATCTGCTTGGAAAATTGCTGCATCATGGAGGTCATCATGGTCTGTAACATCACATCCACAGGAGATGCAGCTCCCTCTGGTGGCAATAATGCTGTCTGTTCTTGAACCTCAAAACAGATGGCACCTGCTCTCTCTAATGCATCCCAGGATTCAGGAGGCAAAATGTTGTACTCCAACAAGCGTTCAAGTGTCAAGGATTCACCTTTTTCTGCAAGTTCTGCCCTAATAGTCGCAATCTGTTCTGCCTTAGCTATCCCTATGCCCGCCAGGTTAGTTAAAGCTTTCACTGAAGCTGTGCATAAATTTATAGGAGCCATCTTTTTTCTTTTTTTCTTTTTTGAAATTCAGAAATCCAAACTGTCCACAAAATGAATCTCAAAGAAGCACAAGTCTAAAAAAAAACTGATTGGTATCAATCTCCCAGAATGTGTAAAAATTCTAGATAACTCTGGCTAGCTTTGGAAAGAAGAAAAAAAATCAATTTTGAATTAAATCCAGAAATAATAAGCAACTTGATATTGGCTCCAATATATATTACTCCTATTCCGACCTAATATGACTTAAATATTCAGGCTGGGAAGTAAAATAACACGGGGCAAACTCGTGTATGCAGAACAAATGTGCAGGTATGCAGATTTGTGGGCCGGGAAATAAATGTGACACAGGGCTAACACACGTGTTGTTGTATCTTCATTCACTTCCTCCACTTGCACTCACTGTTTCCTTTGTTTTTCTCTCTCCTTTTCTAGTTCACTCTCCCAAATGCAAAAAACAGATGAGAAAATATCCAATCACAAAAATCCCACCAAAAAAGTCCTGGAATTTTGAAAATTTCCAAAAATGTTTCAAAAAATATCCTGAAATAAATAAATATATATCCGTGAATAAGAATAATTCACAGAGAAATTTTGGAAATCTAGTTCTGTGAAACAAAGAACCACCTTTCAAAAAGCAAAGCCGTTAAAATGGCGGGAAATCTTGAAAATCAGACAAAGGATCTGCTGAATTCACAATGCCTGGGTCCGTATGACCTTTCTTGTGCAAAAATACAGAATTTATCCAAGAACTTACTTAATTGAATTTTATTCCTGTCTATATATTTATTAAACGGTGCTACAATCCGTCTAACAAAAAAACAGGTGTATTTTCAATCATACAAGCAATCATTCACAAATATTCTTTCAGACACAGTGGAGCATACAATCCCTACCATGTCAATTCAATCAATTCAACAATCAATGCGACAATCATACAACACAGCACAAAATACAATTCATACAATTCTCAAAAGCAATATATATATGCACAAAATTCAGACACTGATTAGACTCAAATCCAATCGTATCAGAGCAAAAATACAAGTCCAAGTAACTACTGAATTAGAACAGGTCAATTTTGCAAGATCAAAACTTTTCCAGTTCCAAGAAACAATCAATTTGCAAGATCCAAGTTGTATAAATCTCCGTCAGGTTAAATAATGATTAAACCCAACAAAATCCGCAAATTGTGCCAACCCAAAGTGTCAATTCCGAAAAAATTCAAAGTCAGGTTCGGCAAATGTTAATTTGGATTGGTCATGTGATCCAGAACGGCGGCAATCTTCAAAAGAAACTTCGAGGAATCTCCGCATGAGTGACCATTAATTCGTGGTACCAAATGAAGTGCTGTACTGTGCACAGACTTCAAGATCAATACATGGAATACATAGCATTAAGTGCTAAGTACCATTATGAGCTCAGAGCAGTTAAAAAGAATAAAGATATGTATATTGCAAATCGCTTAGCTGAAACAATGACTCAAAGCAATAGTAAAGATTTCTGGGGTACTATTAAAAAGATTAAAAATAATGTACAATCAAGACCAAGAATGATAGACAACGAAACCGAGGATGATGACATTGCAAATCTCTTCGCAGATAAATATAAAAAGTTATATAATTCTGTATCTTATGACGCTCAAGAGATGTATAATTTACGTGACGAGATCAATGGTCTTATTGATTCAGGTACTTATATGAAGAACGACTGTTCTTTATTGAATATAACAGTTGAAAGTATTAAGAGTGCAGTTGAGCATCTGAAATCAGGAAAGCATGATGGCGACCTTGGGTATTATTCAGACCACGTTACTCAGGGAACATTGAAGCTTCAAGTATATTTATCTCTGTTATTTTCCTGCATGGTTAAACATGGCTATGCACCTGACAGTTTCTTACGCATATCTTTAAATCTCATTCCCAAATGTAAGCGGAAATCGCTTAGCGATTCTGAAAACTATCGTGGTATTGCTCTTAGTAGCATCTTAGGTAAGCTTTTAGACTGGGTGATACTAAAAGGAAATAGTGATGTACTAAACTCTTCGAGCCTCCAATTCGGGTTTAAGCCAGATACTTCTACTACACAATGCACGTTTGTCTTGTCTGAATGTATTAATTATTACACGTCCCAAAATTCAGATGTCCAACTTGTCTTCCTCGACGCCTCAAAGGCATTTGATCGGGTAGATTATATCAAGCTATTTAAGTTATTATTGCATAGAGGTATATGTCCAGTCACTGCGAGATTATTGCTCAATATGTATACCAACCAAAGTGTAAGTATTATGTGGGGAGGTGCAACCTCCAAAAGATTCAATTGTACGAACGGCGTCAAGCAAGGAGGAGTGTTATCTCCAATTTTATTCGGTGTATATATAGATGTGCTACTGTTACGTTTAAAACAGTCAGGGCTAGGTTGTCACATCGGTCACCATTTTACAGGTGCTTTGGCATATGCAGATGATGTAGTTTTAATTTCTCCCACTGTTTCAGCAATGTCTAAAATGTTAGACATTTGTGAAAATTTTTCTGAAGATTACAAAGTCTCATTTAATCCTGACAAATCAAAACACATGGTGTGTGGCAATGATGATGCTTTCCCAACATTGTTTATTGACAATTTGCCTATTTGTAAAGTTAATACATTTGAACATCTTGGTCATTGTGTGGGACAAAACGCATTGAGTAACAGTATTTCTAATTGTATCAGTCGATTTCAAACAGAAGTGAATCTCTTAACGGCCCAATTTGCGTATGCGTTCCCTGACGTAAGACACAAATTGTTTAAAACCTACTGCATGCCTTTATACGGATGTCAGTTATGGGACTTCTCTAAGCGTGAAGTGGAACGTTTCAGTACTGCCTGGAGAAAGGCCATTAGATTTCTTTGGAGACTACCGTATCGAACACATAATGTGTTACTACCACTTATTTCTAGGGATTTACCTGTAGAAGTTCAATTACATAAACGTTTCATGAAATTTTTTCATAAAGTAATCAATAGTGAGAACAGTGTTGTGAAGACATGTGGATTTGTGGCACTTGGAGGTAGTTGCTCTTCAGTTAGCAACTCCTTAAACTATGTCTCATCCAGTTATCAAATAGATAAATACAATTTAAATAGATCAAATTTGCAAAGTATCTTGCGATCTATTACGGATAAAGCAGTTCTATCGCAAGAAAACTATAACGTCTGTCACAGCGAAATGATCAGAGAACTTTGCTTGGCCAGAGATGCGAAATTGGACACCATTTTTACCAGGCAACAACTATGTGAGACTATTCACTATCTAAGTACAGTATAGTCAGTATAGTAATGGATATATGCCTTGATATGGACTAGCAATAATTGCCGTCCGTTTTTTTTTCCCCTTCTTTAATTCTGTATATTTTATTCACTGGCGGCTCGGTACAGGTATGTTTATTATGTATTTGCTTTTTATGTAACTTTTTTTTTTTCTCAGTGTACCTTTTGTGTACGAATAAAGACATATATATATTGCGGTCATACAATGCAATATGCACGTACCTTCAATCCCAAGGTGCGTAGAATACAATCAATGACAATATCACAGTCGAGTTCCAATACCCAAGATGAGTCAGTGGCGAATGCGCCCTCCCCCGTTGGTGGAGTGGTTTTGTCCAGGTTACTCTGACGTCACACGTGCCCAGGGATCGGGATCAGCAAGTATTTACATCAGCACAACAGCTGCATGGATTATGCTGAACAGTGCAAATCTTTTACCGAAAATGTTACATCAGTGATGAAACGTGCGTTTTTAGTTTGCTGACAGTTTTATTTTTCATTAAATCCAAGCACATCCTGTGTTTTACTTTCTGATCCTCCTCACGTAATCCTGCCAGCGTGGTCGAGCACATGATGTAAACAAAGCAGGGTGTGCTTCCCGAAGTGAACCGACTAAACCCGAGTCCTACGAACTGGTCTATTGTCAAACTACAGCACAGATCATCAGTATAACTGTATTTGTGCTCTGAACCGTGTTACCTTAGCTCACCACTGTTGCCTTGCAGTATGCTGATACCATATAAAGTCAAGATAAAGAGAATTTAAAATGGCCAGAAAACGTAGCTGTTCTCCAGCCGAATTTTATCGATACAATATATTAGATCCTGAAAGAGCTGAAATGGATGCTGGTGCCATCTGTTGGTGGAACAAGACAAACATGAGTGAGTGGTCTATTTGTCCTGTAGCCTCCTAGTTATTGCGCCAGGTCACGTGACCTGGCGAAATACTGTTTTGGTTCACGTCTTCCTCCCGAATTTCACAACCATGAATGGACATATTTCTGATTTTCTCCTCATTGGTAATGCAGATTCAGTAAACGGCCCCAATAAACGGAGACCGTCGCTTTGGTTGTCATACTGCATATATTAACACAACAAAACCTTGCTGTTGTCATAGAAAATTTCACAAAGATATGCACGGCAATGTCTCAGTTACCTTCAATGGCGTCCAATATCGCCCACTTTAGTTTCCTTTTCATGTTTTTTATTATAATTGTAACAGCGGTTTAACAGATCAGACAACCTCTGGTTTTAAGTTCAAAGATCGACAGGGTTATTCGAACAAAATCTTGCGGCACATCCAATAAAGCTAGCTGGCTTTGACTCGAACTCGGAACATGGGATGTACCAAGCTAAAAAAACATACAAAAAATCCTGTAAGTTATATTTACATGTACAACTTACTACGCAATTAAGCCAAAAAAAAAAAAAAAAAAAAAATAAATAAATTAAAAAAAAAAAAAAAAAAAAATCCTGACAAATATTTCTTACTCTTACAATAGCAAAAAAAATGGGCCTATCCTGATGAACACCGCGCTGGTTACTGCGCACTGCAAACAAATTTGCACTCCATTTTCAACCATATACATAGTAAATACTTCATTGTCTTGCACTTCCACTATACAATGTATCCAATAGTCATTATGGACAACTTATTAATTCAAATGGTAAAATTTCAATTACATGAGATCCCATGCATAAACTATTACAAACCAGAAATATACACTATTCAGCATATATCAAAATATATAGAAACTCCCACAATCTATTGCCACACACGTCCGTCCATTGTCATAGAATAGGAAGTAATGCAGAAAAATGAAAAGTCGCGGGAATAACAACAGTGACCCCCCAAAGAACTTCATGACCACTCGGCCCGGCCCGACTTCAGCTGAAAAGCTGCCTGACTTCGGAAACACTTCAGAAACCACCACGGAAATACACATGCGCACACACCAATCCACTGATATACCACATTCACATACAGCATATATAGATACTGCAATACATTTAATCAATACACAAATACACATATCATATTAAATCCAACCCTGTCACATCCTCCCCCTGGTTGTGAAATGTCGTCCTCGACATCACACCCAGCGTGCTGGGACCTAGGAAGACAATAAAATAAATCATTAAATACACATTCAGGTATCAATATTACTAATCACTGCTTCACCAGTCAGCATCCTAAAACAAGTTGATCTGGAAACCTGAAATTGAACCATCACATTATTACATGGAAGTTCCTTGTACAAAACAAGGTCACCAAAATAGCAACATCTCATGTCACTGGTCAACATGCAATGCAATATCAAAGGAATATATATATACGTACACAAGCAATTATATATATATATATATATATATATATATATATATATATATATATATATATATATATATATATATATATATATATATATATAATGATGCTGATGATAAACACACTACCCCTAAAAAAACCTGCATCCAGAAAAACTTCACAGAAGTGGCTACAGAAATGTGGCTCTGAAAAAAATACATCAATTCCTAAGAACTGCTCATTGCAGTAAAAAATAAAAAATGCGTATGCAAAGCAGTGACTTAACTATAACTTTCCACCAATGATATCAAGTAGAAACTCCATTCTCCTTTCCCTTCAGAACTCCTGTGCTTACTAATCTCTCCATATAATTAGCTCGCACTTTCCACTCTGGTTCTACTTGTTGTTGGGCCATGGAGTAAAAATCACCTGTTCTCATCCAACCCGGCTTACTTGTCTGTCTGTGTGATCTTCTGAGAACTTCCTGATCTGCAGAAACTTCTGCCTCACGATCTCCTACATCCTCTTCTCGTCATCTCTGGAGTTCTACACCTGTAAATCCTCTCGATTTGTTTGGTCAGTAGTTAGGGCGTCCCCTTCCTCTGTACTGACCAGCAAGTCGACCCCATCATTACTCTGCACTGGCAACACTCTCTGTCCTGTAGTGGTGTCATGCCCAGCATCCATTAGAACACCAGCACCCAATACAACCACTTCCTCTTCTAATGATGCCTAAGAGCTGCCTGGATCAACCCTGTTCTCAGGCACTCCTCTAGACCCGACAGCTGGCTTTCTTGTTTTCAGTTCTGGTTCCTGAACAAATCTGTGGCAATCCTTCATTCGGATGTATCCAATTGGCAGCAGAAGATTTCTGTGAACTGTCTTCTTTCTACCAGCACCATTCTCTTTTCCAACAATATAAACAGGGATGTCTAAATTTGGCTGCTCCAGAATCACATATTGATCATCTTCCCATTTGTTTGCTAGTTTGTGCTTTCCCTCAAATGCCACAATCTTAACTAAGACATAATCACCCTTGGAAAGCACAGCACCATGTACTTTTGCATCAAAATTATATTTCTGCCTTGCTTGATGTTTCGCACAACTTGCTGAAGCTAACTCGTAAGCCTTCTGCAAGTGATTCTTAAGTTTTTTCGACATATACTGGCAAAGATCTTTCCTTGTCTCCAGTGTCTAACTCATAAGCCAAATCCACTGGTAGGATGGGGTCACGACCAAACATCAACAGATAAAGAGTTTGTCCAGTGGTCTCCTGCCTAGTACAGTTATACACATGCACTAGAGTGGCAACAAGAGATTTCCAATCTTGTTTCTGTTCATCCTCAAGTGTTCCCAACATACCAAGAAGAGTCATGTTGAACTGCTCCGTGCAACCATTCCCCATCGGTTGATAGGCTGTAGTACAGGACTTCTCTATCCCCAACAACTTTGAATTCTCTATGGAAGACCATAATGTACAACAAGGTCATTAAAGAAAACATCTGCAGTAGTTTTAGCTGTACTATTCCTGGTAGGAATTGCTAAAGTGAAATGATCGGTGATGACCAGTATGTTGTTATATCCTCCTTTAGAATTCTCTAACATCAAGAAATCCATGCAGACTAACTCCAACCGCTAACTGGTAGTGATATTCACAAGAGGAGCCCTGGAATTAACTGGAGATTTTCGAAACACACACCTCGTTCAAGCCTTAACCCAGTCATCTACATCTTTACTCATTCCACACCAGTAGAACCGATCATGTAGCAGTGACAAAGTCTTCTCTCGCCCCAAGTGTCCCATCTGGTCATGCACCATTGTCAACACTGTAGGAATATGTGATCTTGGCAATACAAGCTGTTTCCTCATGACCTCATCAATCTCCACTTGACGGTAAAGTATGCCCTCCTCCAACACCAACTTAGAAAAATTTGAAAATATCATGTGATGAATCTCGGAAGCAGAAATCTAGCAACTTGGAAATATTTCGGGAAGATTAAAGAAAACATGCAGCGCAACCCAAACCCCTAAAAAATGATAACGCAACTATGGCTCACGCCTAGAGCCACAAACGTGCGTTAGTGCTAATAGGGACAGTAGGCCTTGCTATGTAATATAAAAACATGTCATAATGTGCAATGTAAAATAAAAAAGGCAATGAACAGGTAGTAGTGTTTTGTATAAAAAAAAATGCATTGCCAGAAGTTTTACCAGGAGCTTGACAAATATACAGTTCAACACACCTACAGCTGCAATATACCACTAACAATACCCCCAAGCAATGCAGAAACACACCTGGGTAAACCATATTCTCAAGGGTGCAAACACTGCTTGAAATAACTTGATGCAACGCAGCAGCAGCAATGGCAGCGATATGCCACTGATGGGACCATACAAGGTGGAAATATGCCCCTGCATGCAAACACCCTTCAAGGTTTTGTCCTCAACGTTCCACTCACAATAGTTATTCAAGGTCAATCACCTGAATAGAAAACCTAAAAAAAAAAAAAAAACAAACCCAAAACATAAGCCCACCCGTTCATACAATATGCACCAGGAGTAAAAAATCATATGTTAAAAAAACAAGCATCCAAGTAAAAAATTCCACTGCACTACCAATGTAACACCAGGTAAGAAATAAAATGAGGCAATAGATACTACCAATTCAATGAGTTTATGTACTCACAGAAGTATAAGAAGACCTACATAAATCAAGTAAAAAAAAAAATCTCAATGGACTATTGGGTCATGCATGACACATGCATTTAACTCTTCAAGCATGATTGCCCAATCAGTGAAACAGCTGTCCAACCACCATATGCAATATGTGTCTACATATAGTAATAAAAGTATCACAAAGTACCAAAAATTCAACATATGTTCATTCAAAACTATCTTCCTTGGTTTTGTGAACATCCAGCCTCAGACCTGCACTTTAATCTGAAAATTTCAAGTATCAACTTACGCAAGGATGCAAATGTCCCCTGAAAGAGAACAGCATGATATAATATGTATTTACCGTTCAAAATATTAATTTTCAATAGCACTGCTTACACTCCCTCATGACCCTGAAATTACCATCAGTGGCATCATCATATGCACATGAAACAGCGGTTTGAAAATGCTGTAATGTCTATAGTGTGTGCTCACGGCAGGTAAAAAAATTAAAAAAAAACAAACAAAAAAAAAAAAAACAAAAAAACAACAACACGAAAGTCACAATAATGGATGCAATATCACACAATTAATCCTAAAAAAACATTCAACTCATACAGTCTCAATCTTCACTTCAGCCATCCCAACTCGCAGTCACATAATTACACAACACAATTTGGTGGCAAAAAAACGATAAGTGCAGTGTATGTGAAGAAGTTCCCTAAAGTCAGTAAGTCAAATCAACATGTGTGCACAAACAATCATACACTGCTAGTATACTTTATGAAAGGCATAGAATAAATTTCTCTGACCTATCATCGTAATTTATGTAACCAGTCAGCGACAATGATTGACCAACACGGCAAGACAGAGTCAATAAATATAAACCGTGCACACCTTATTACCCATATTACACAATAGGCCTATAATCAATGTACATCCTATTCAGACCTCTAGTTCACCCCAAATAAAATTACAATAATGACACAATGGCCGTGTAGCCAAATGTATTAACCATGTCAATGACGAGTACTTTAAAAGTAGACTGATACTGATACCTTATTGGTCCAGCTGGCGGCTGTGGGCTACTGCATAATCATGTAAACAAGGCCACGTGACAAGGTGCCACCTCTTCACAAATACGCGTTACTTACCTTTTACCGTCAGCTACATTCACTGTAATACAAAACCTACGAACTTCTACACATAAACACTTGAAATAGTTTCGTGCCTCGATCTTTTACGTTACGCTAATCACGTTACTTTCGATCATGCACTCAAGTCTAAACGTTGCAGCTGTCCTTGTAAAATCAGAGCAACTTACGTCATAGGCTGCTCATCGCCACAGGCGCCATACAGAATGAATACTATAGTCACACCAGCATAACACAACTTTGACTTCTGCGAAAAAAAAAAAATCAAAACTAGCTAAATTTATAAATAACTTCGGCAAAAGTCTCCTGATAATTTCATGCAAGAAACACCAACTTTGTATAAACAGCAATTGTCCCTGGAAGAAGAAAACGTACACAATTTACCAGGTCAAATAGTCCGTGAAGTTTCCATGGGCGCATCCATATTGAATCAAATCAAGCGACGTCACAGGTCCAATGTCACGTGACAAATAACCCAGCCCAGTGGACTGGCTACAGTTTAGTTCGTAAATTCCGGAACTTGCGTCGGACGATCTCATGATGAATTCCGATGCAGGCCTTGTTGCGTTTGACTCCTATGATAACCGATGTATATACACAAAATTAGGTCTGGCCACTAGTTTTCACAAAACACGGCCCAACTGATCACCGAATCTAACAAAGCGGGTCCAACGATGCATGTAGGCCTAACTTCGCAGTAAATGCCAGTGAATAGGTGCAGTCGCTAATCCCCGTAATCCGCTCAGCCTTAAATCCAACCCTGTCACATACTAGTAGATATACGGGCCTATACACATTTTTTCAATCCAATAACGAAAATCTATATTTATTTTTCCACGATAAAAGTGCGATAAAAATGAATAATGACGCATGTACATGTACAATCTCTCTGCATGAAGTTAAAACAGATTCCCGTAGGCCTGTCAACATGATCAATGGCTACCCCGCATTTTCGGGCAGTTCGTTACCTGAACTACTGTATGTGTTCCCTATCCTCATCTGTTCCCTTGGATGTGTTCAAAACATGTTTTATTTCATGGTCATGTATAACTGTCTTCAGCAAACTTTATTGTCATTTCATATTACTTGCGATTACGTTATGGCTGTTGAATCTCGGCACGCTACTTGTCAAAATCGTAAACAATGTGACAGGGCATGCGCGGAAGCCCCTACGTCATTATCAGGATTCCCTTGAATTACGCTCCAGGGGTCTACAGAGACTGGGAATTCCTCTTCCCTTTCAGGGTGACTATTATATTCCAACAAATATACTTACTTCAGTTTGTAATTACATAAATAAAAACCCACGCAGCTCCAATTTGAGTCCAATCCTGCGTCCCACATCATTGGGTCAGTGGCTCCATTCCGAGTGAGTACCGTGTCTGAGCAAATGGCATGGCAATTGGCAGTGCCAGTGGACACCCTCTCACAAAACTTGCAGAGATGCGGGAAAAGAGATATCATTTCCATAAATATTGATACTTTACCGCCTACTGTCACTGATTGGGTCCTACTATTGGTCAACGCAGATTACCGATTTAGAGTCTGGTATATAAACCAGGTTATCTCGATATGTGCCCTTTTGCTGAACTCCATATTTGTTGCCTTCTCTGTCAGGATCTCTGGTCCCTCAACTTTGAGGTCATGCATAATGCCAAGTAATAAATCTTCTGTCCAAATGTATCCTGAGAGAAAATAGGTCAGCCTAGAAAAATATATATTTACATTCAATGGTGAACAGCGAGCCTACCCCTTAGAAGGGAGATTAAATTAGCAACATATGACCCAGGAAAATACTCTCTTTTTACAGATTCTTACTCAATTAGTTCAAACGTAAATTATACAGTGACCTTTTCCCATCTGCAAACAATATCCCCTTCCATCTTCCCTGTCCCCAAAGTGGATGGACATGACATGGCAGGCAATAAAGAAGTCGCAGACCTGAGTCCCCAACATTTGTTTTTAATTGAGATAACTTGTCTGATGAAAGTAAAATACACATTCAATTTCCACACTCTTGGAAAAACTTCCCTTGGACCTTGGTGTAAGGCTGACTTACCCCACTACCTGGCGCAATTTACTTGAGCTTCAGCAAATGTAATTCTAGTTTGTTACGTACTCGGCAAAGGTAAGGCAAGTAAAATTAGTGCTGCCTCAAATCCTTTCCAAAGTGTGACAATGCTGAGAGAAAATGCTGACTTCACAAGCTTTTCTTTTTGTGATGCAAACTGGGAATGGGAGAATGAAGGTTTCAATGACTCGAAATAAATGTGTCTTGCAAAAACTTTTCCCATAAGGGAATGGGTAAAACTGTTGACTTTTGCACCAGGCATTAGGCTGATAAGCCAGGCCAGTGAATGCAAACATGGGCATCACATGAGCACATGGTTCAGCCAAAGAGACACACTTTGTCACATGGAGTTGGAGTACTTATTGTAATCTTTGGCCAGGTTAACTTTGTTGGTACATGGTAGGAGATTGATGTGGGTAGTATCGACCATTCATGACCATTCATGCTGCTGTAACTAGTGCATGCTTATGAAGACAAAGACATTCTTTCCACAAAATCCTGTTTAATGTGTTCTAAATTTTTCTGTCAGAATCAATAAATGTGAGCCTTTATTGCACCCAAGTCAAGCTGTCATTATTTTCTCATAGTTTCATACCTTGATTTTGGAAGAATACTTTTGAAATTTGGAAGAAAGTTTGGAATTAAGAAAGGATGGGCCAGAAATAGTACTTACTTGCATGCCAGGCAGGAACCAAACAGGCAGGGCATGCTAACTTCTCCACCAATATTGTACTACGTGCGCAAGCCACTACAGGGTACACAGGGGTTAATTAAAAAGAAAACCTGGTAATTATGTGGTATCTTATATATCAGAAAAGTTACTACAACTTGTCCCAATTACATAGATAAAAACAACAGAAAGTTCAACACCCAAAGTATGGTGCCCATAATAATGCCAAGTAAAGCAGCTCAGAAGGTTTGTCTCACAGGCAAATTCACGCAGTACTCCCTATTCCTTAAAACTGCTTTACACGGGAGTAGAAATGTATTATTCCATGATATATTCTATATCCACATTCCGTGGAGATGCCTGGGACAATGAGGGTGCAGATGTCCTCATGTTTTACCTTACAAATGGTATGTGTTTAAGCTGCTCAGCACACTTTTTCTTGGTTAACTCTTTATCATGAATGTAACAGCCGACAATGTGACATAAAAGGAAAGTTGTAAATTTACAAGAAGACATTCAGATAAAGTTTTAATGGAAAACACAAATGTATATTTGGCTGGAAGGACCCTTATGTTCCCAGCGGCATCATACAATGACCACCACTGCTGAAACAAGAGCCTGTTAAAACAACACATTGTGCTGGTAATAGGTCTGACAGGGACCTTGAGATGGACAGGCACAGCTACAGTGTTGACACACTAACAACACACATTCTTACTGCATCTTTATCATTAACTCCTTGCAGTTGCATAGCCTGAAAGAAATGTTAATTACTATGTCAGTACATTTGCACTGCAGCTTCTATTCACTATGAAGCCATGATAATGGTATATGTCCATGTCCATTCACAGTCAAAAACTTGTATTGTTGATCTCTATTATTGATACATATCGTGCTGCTCAAAGCATGAAATGTGCACAGGATCTATAAAGAAAGAAAGTTAACCCTGTATCACCTGCTGGTGGTTACATAATGTTGGGCGTGTGCCTAGGCACAATCAACTTGCAATCATATCGCTGCCTCCAGAGATTTTACCAACTGTGATTCAGGGCACGAACTGTGCTATATTGAAGGCTGATTCTTTATGACCTGAACCAACTTTAAGATTTTAACTTTCAACTGTGGTCTTCCAGTGTGCTAAAAACAGAAGTTAAGGGAGACAGAATCGAAATTGACCAGGAAATATAACTGTTGCCCAACTGGTTTTGTTGAATATGATACAATATATAAGAGTATTTCGCAAAACCTAGATGGGGGTCTGGTGCCATCTGTTGATGGGACCAGCCAAGCATAATTGGCTCACTTGGCAAAGATGACGTGTCCACACATCTAACAGCAAGGAAGGACGAACATGAGAGACATGCTTCCATGCTGGCCCCTCACCGAGATGAAACTTAAATGTGTATTTGCAAGTTTGAAATAAAATTATGATTGTACAATATGAGCTCATTCATTGTTGCTTGTACTGCTATAGCATTTTATATGATATGACATGCAAAATAACATTGTCCACTGTGAGGGTTGGCCACGGGTGAACTTGACTGGATACACATCTACGAAGCAGTTCACCTAACATGTTTACGGTCTCAGCTGATTGTTAAAAGTAATTGATCTTGTTGTCCAGGAGTATCACGTGGTGGCCCCCATGACAACAAGACTACACTGTCATCTGTTTAGACATTTCCATCTATGTGGTATTGCTACCCATTGCTCTGGTTGTAATCAAAATTTGAGACTCATTTGCCGTGCTTTTAGTTTGTGGCTCTTATGTACTTATCAAAAGTGTTATGCCAGCACCACTCTGATGCAAATGGGGCTCTTTTGATTACCATGTTGATCGATCCCATGGTACCACAGCAATGTTAACGCAGAGACATGGGGTGTACTATCTAAATTTGCATTTTAGGAGCACTGCATGACTAGTTGCACTAGACAATAGCTCCTGCAAAGAGCTTTTAAAAGGTGAGATCAATAAAAACCACTTTTTTAGTCATTTTTGCAAGAAGGATTAATATAGGGCACCGCCCAGTTTCCTAATTGCATCAATAAAATATGTTTAAACCAAAAACCACTTTTGACCTTTGTAGGTTAAAACATGTCTCAAAGTCAGGGATGAAACAGATTCCTTCATATAAGTGTTATGCACTGAGGTGTCGAATTTACGAAAATGGTGGTTCTGAAGCTTTAGGGTTACTTTCGGGGTCTATATTGACAAGAAATTTATCACTGTGCTGCCGTTTGTGGCCACTCTTTTGGTTGTAGTCCCTAAACATGGGTCGTACATTGTTCAAATCTATTTGAAGAAACAAAATAGAGAACACCAATGAGATTGAGTTGAAGCAATTAAGACAAAATTGACCTGTAGTAGCTGGATTTTAGTTTTGTTTGTTCATTTAATCCATAGTAAGAACATTTCATAAGGGGGAAAGTCTGGAACAGGTGAGTTCACAGATTCGTGCCTACATATGGAGACAAAAAAGGAAAACATTACTAGAAGTCTAATAAATTCATCAAGGGAAATCTGGGCAGCTTTAATCAGCTTGTGCAGGATAATGGAAAGGTTAAAAGAGGCCCAAGTCGATATTTATCTGTGACTATTTTTGAATGACGAAATTTATGGTTGGATTTTGAAATCCCATTATTTAGTGATAAGAAGAAAAGCTAAAAGGACGGCAGATCTTTCATACTTTTGTTGAGAATTTCTCATACAAGAAGCCTATGCAGAGAGAAAAAAGACATACATGAGTTAGAGTGGACCCAGAATGTAACCTGCATCAATTTCTTGCTACAACGTTTTGGTTACTGTATACTTGTCAAAGAACTTGTTCATTAGGACAGTCCTGTGCATTTCATTCATCTTGGACACTAAATAGCATAATTCAATTCATCTAAGACATAGTCAGCCTGTTGGGCTTGTAAATTTGCTAGTGCCAAGCCAGCCTAAACTACGTGTACAGGTGTAGGCACTACCTGACTGTTTAATGGTAGCTTGGCAGAATGGTAGTCATTTTTTACTACAAAGGGTAATTGGGTGGAACACTTCACATTGGCACAGGCATGTTTGTACTTTCATGTAGAACATGATTACCCTTTATTGAATTTTTAGCAAAAAATTCTTGCCATTTCAGGTCTCTTGCTTTCAGATCAAAAGGGTTGCCTCTTGAGCTTGGGCCATTGAAGAGTTTTTATGTCTCTTGACTCTGTCTCCGGAAGTGGCAACATTCAAGGTGTCATAGTTTGTATGATCGCATCTCAGCTGTTCCGACACTTTCATCTGTCAGATGGGGTTTTCATTATAGCTTCAGTTTCCTCCTTTCTAACCAATGTTGCTAACTGGATAATTGCACTTAGAAAGGGTTCGAGTTTTAATGAAGCACTTTAGCCAAAACATTAGACAGATATATGTAAAAGCCATCTGCCCACTCAATGGGGGACATCTGCTTTGGCTTTGACTGATGCCAAACAAGTTGTGGTGTGCAGTTCCCTGTGTTAAACGTACCTGGCTTTACGTCTCATTCATCTTTGCTCGGTAGGAGGGCAAATTCCGAACTCACTTGCCCAGATTTTATTTCTTAGATTGGTGCTAACACGAGGACGAACCATTTCGGCAGCATAGAATTGTTTGGGAGTGTTTTCAATGAGCAGAGGTTTGAGATTAATTTCAGCATCTCTGACCAGCATCTCTATAACTTCAAAGACATGAAGGAAATTACTTCACTGTTGATATATAGATATCAGAAATTCAGTGAGTATTTGCAGCTGTGTGGCTGGTACATGTAAATATCTGAGGAAAGGCCTGTATCACCAAGTCTGGAATTGTTTGTGACGGTGTACCTGCAGTAGAATTTTCAAGCGAGGTAGCTTTGATGGCTCGATTGCGCCAGGTGAATGACTTCTGGGATCAAATATGGAACAGAAGGGGCTACACGTCATCCTGTGCATGCTCGTTTTGCGTTGTGGTGGGTGGGTGGAAGTACATTTCCAGACAGTTTTATACCTCTAATAAAAATGAAGGATTCTGATTCGCTGTTAAGGCTTGGACAACTATGACTGTCTCCTGAGATGCACGTGTATCTTTAGTGGAGGGTGACAATAGTAATGTTTCATGTTTGGTGCACGGAGACATCACTATTGTCACCCTCTCCATTCCGACAGAGGGTGCTTTAATGTCGTCATGCCTGGTGTTGTGCACGGGAACCAGGCTATGAAGTACCCAGGCTTGCACGTGAAACAAGCAAACAAGGAACGCTGCGGTGTGAGTGGGAAAGCAAGAAAGGCCGCAACGAAAAGATTTGATCGTGGTAATGCTGTTTAGCTATGTTTTTTTTATTATTTAATATGGGTTTCGTCATAATGAAACGATCGTTGCCTTCTTAGGAGGGGAACTGCCAGAATTGTCACCCCGAGGGAGGTTTCTTGCCCATATATGGCGTAACACCATTTCATTATATTTCCCAACTGAACTTCATACTCCATACACCTCATGTAACGCCACTGGGGATTTTATCTTTCATCTTTTGGGTATATACTGAATATTTTAAAGAAAATAGGAGAGACGGTCACGGTTGACAATGTCTATAGTTTCACGGGACAATCCAATCCATATATATATATATATATATATATATATATATATATATATATATATATATATATATATATATATATATATATATATATGTGTGTGTGTGTGTGTGTGTGTGTGTGTGTGTGTGTGTGTGTGTGTGTGTGTGTGTGTGTGTACGTATATATATATATATATAGGCAAAGTGGATCTCAGAGAATGAAAACGTGTAAAGCTATTGAAGCAGACATTCAAGGCATAAATACATTTTGGCAGCTTTGATACTGCAATGAGTCAATCATCAAACAGTTACTGCTTTATTTCGTAATTTATGTCACAGTACTTTACCGTTGGGGGGAAATATAGGATATTTCATTCATGGGATTCCTTTTTCCAAGAGAAACAAAGCTGTAGTGCGCACGTGTGGTGCTCTCTTGTGCCGGGACAACCATCCAAGCTCGGAACATTTCATTGATACACTGGTTTTCTCGTCTTGGGTCATGCCGTGTGGCGTGATATTAATTCGTGACTAGTGATGTTTCGCTGGTACTCACTTCCGTGTCATAAGGAGTTTGTCTCACATGATCTGCTCAAACGTGATTAATGTCCTTGCGATACTCACCATGGTGTTAAGAAAAGAGCAAGTCTCTCAAGATTTGGCACCAACTGTATTAAATGATCCTTTAGTGTACATAGTATAATGTAGAGGGTAGAGCAACTCTCTGAAGATCTATCCAAAGGGAATAAATGATGTCACAGTGGTACTCAGGATGTGGTCATGAAAGTGGCAAGTCTCACAAGATACTCCTGAACTGTATTAAATCTGTTTCAATGGTTCTCAGTATGAGGTATGGTGAGATCTGCCGGAACTAGATTTACTATGTCTTAGTGGTACTTAGTATGGTGTTTTGTGGGGAACAAGTCTCATTTATCTAAACGTGGCATAAGTTTTTAGTTTAGCTGAGATTATCTGATGGTTATCTGTCCTTCATCGTCCATCAGTCCGGACGCCCATCGTCTGTTGTCCATCAGTCAACGAATTCCCATTTTTTGGACTTTTTCTCCAAAACTGTTGCCGGGATTCTCGTCAAACATGGTAGGGGTCTGCCTTGATAATCTCTGCTGAATTTATTTAAATTGTTACGGTTCAATGATTTCTGGACCTTTTTTCACTAAAGTTTAAATAATCTCCGAAGCACATAGGCAATTGCTTCCAGTTCATATAGGAACATTTCTGGAGACTTCGAGACCCTAATTTGTTCAACAGGTGGTGTTGTGATTTTTTCTGTATCTTATGAATTTTTGTCTATATTCTCTATATTGGACTTATTGTCTAAAAACCATCACTCAGATTATGCTGAAATGTTTAGGAAATGTAACTTGTGGAAGGGTCAAACAAAGCTTTTCACAAAGTGGCGTTGCTATGGATCCCTGATTTTTAAGGAATTTTCATTTCGGATACTTCTTAGTTCATGCACACCCTCTTATTGGTTAATGTAAGTCAATGGAAATTGCACTGGTGATTCACATTTTCAAGTTCATCGCCAAAACCATCAGCCAGATTTACTTCGAACTTAGAAGGGATGCACTTGTACTTACTTTGTTCAAATGTTCGCGATTCAATGATTTTTGATGATTTTATTCATAAACTTTTTGTCAACAAAATTCTAAAATATCTCCAAAACTAGTAAGTCCATTGCTTCGAAATTGAAGATAACAAGACTTTAATTTGTTCAGCAGGTGACGCTTTGATTAAAAAAAGTGTGTTTTTGCTATTCTCGATTTCTTCTCCAACGTGTTACTCAGGTAATGCTAAAATTTGGCGGAGCTATATCTTGTGGAAGGAAGGATGAAACAAAGTTGTTCAACAAGTGGTATTGGTCTGTATCTGTTTTTTTTTTTTTTTGCGATACTGGATACTTAACAATTAATGCCTACATATTGATTGATTATACGTAGGTGAATTGGGATTGGAATAGTAATTTCACATTTTCGATTCATCTAAAAACGGTTAGTAGATTACCTTCCAGCTGGGTAAGGGCGTCATCTGGTTGGGTTGCTGCAGAGTATGCTCATAGAGTCACATTGCAGTGATTATTATTTTCATTTTTTGTCACCATTTTAAAAGTTTTTCTTTTTAACTGCTTGTCTAATTGCGTTGATATTGCACAGGGGCACTATTGCAGACCCTCAGACTATATTTGTTCTACAGATGGTACTGCAGTTTTCGTCATTTTTTATGAATTTTTGTGTGCTTTTGCTATTTTCACTTTTGCCAAACTTCATGCTAGATTCTCTTCAAAACTGGTGGGAATATACCGTGATTTCAATTTGTAAGTTTAGTCACATGGTGCTATTGGCATTTCCTGAGGATGGCTTTTAAAGGTGGTTGACAAAAATGAACCAATAAATGTTCATTCAGCAGAACACAGGATGGTTACACAGTCCCATTATTATTAGCTCAGGTGACTTGTCAGTTAGTTGAGCTTTTAGGAAGCTCAGTCGTCTGCCGTCCGTCCATCCACATCCACAATTCACATATTCGACTTCTTCTCCAAAACCAGTGGCCAGATACTCTTCAAACTTGGTGGGAATGTACCTTGGATAAGGCTCTACTAAGTTTGTGCAAATGGTTACTCTCCAGTGATTTATTTAATTTTTATTAATTTCCTGTCCTTCTTGGGGGCAAGTCTTAAAAATTCTTCTTCTTCGAAATCGCTCATCCAGTTTCTTTGATATCAGACAGAAGCACTCCTAGGGACTCCTAGTTCTGGATTTGTTCACCAAGTGGCTCTGCAACCTTTTCTATCTTTTTTAATGATTTTTGTGTGTTTCAGCACATTTGACATGTCAATCAGCTGAGCTTACAGGATAATCCTTCATCCATCGTCCGTCATCTGTCGTCTGTCAGTCCATCCGTCCACAATTCACATTTTCCACTTCTCCATAAACGTCAGACTTACGTCAAACTTGGTGGTGATGTACATTGGTGGGGTCTCTAACAGGTCTGTACAAATGGTCATGCTCCAGTGATTTTTTTTTCTGGGACAAATCTTTAAAAATAATCTTCTCTGAAACCTCTCATCCAATGCTTTGATGTCACGCAAAAACACTCCTCGGGACTCCCAGTTCTTAAGTTGCCTATTAAGTGGCACTGCAATTTTTTTCTAGTTATTCATGCTTTTTTTATGTGTTTTAGCTATTTTCGACTTCTTCTCCAGAACCGTCACTCAGCTTAAGCTGAACCTTGGTGAATATGTACCTTGTGGAAGGGTCAAACAAAGGTGTCCACCAGGTGGTCACTGCTGTGGATTCCTGATTTTTAACATTTTTTGTTTTGTTTTTTTCAATCTGGTACTTATCGGTAAGTGCACTTTTCCTATTGATTACTATGTAAGTCAATGGGCATTCTAATGCTAATTCACATTTTTACTTCTCTGAAACCATCAGCCACATTGACTTCAAACTTTGTGGCAATGTACCATGGGTGGGTCTCTACCAGGTTGTTCAAATGGTCATGCTCCAGTGATTTGTGGATTTTTTTACGAACTTGTTCTTTTTGGGGGCAAATCTTAAAAACTCTTCTTCAAAACCGCTCACCCGATTGCTTTGATATCACACAGGGACACTCCTAGAGACTTCTAGTTTTTAATTTGCTTACCAAGTGGCGCTGCAATTTTTTTTATTTTTTATTGATTTTTTTGGGGGGGGGGGTTGCTATTTTCGACTTCTTCTCCAGAACCTGCACTCAGATTGAGCTGACGCTTCGTGGTTATGTTCCTTGTGGAAGGATCAAATAAAGATGTTCACTAGGTGGCAGTGCTGTAGAATCCTGACTTTTAACTATTTTTTTTCAATTCGGGTACTTATCGGTAAATGTACCTTTTCTGTTGGTTACTATGCAATTCAATGAGCATTCTAGTGCTAATTTAAATTTTGGGCTTTTCTGAAGAAACTATCAGTAAGATTGACTTGTAACTTCGTGGCAATATACCTTGTGTGGGTCTTTACCAAGTTGGTTCGAATGACCACGCTTCAGTGATTTTTTAATTTTTCATAATTTTTGGCGGAAAATCGTTTAAAGAGTTTTAATAGGACAGTTTAACCTGGGAATTTCTTGCGATGGTTATAACTCAAATAGTTTTTTTCCGATTTGTGTCAAACTTGTTTTGGATGTACACTCTATAAGTGTCTACCTATTTAGAGCAAGTGGTCATGCTGCAGTGATTTTTGAACCTTAACCTCATTCCCAAGGTCACTGGACAACTGACATGAAACTTACTGTTCACTTGATAACTTGAAATCTGTTTTGAGTTAGGACTTTGATGTTGTATACGTTAATATATCTTTATGAAGGTCACGCTTAGACAGTACGAGTGACCTTGACCTCATTTTTGGGATCACAGTGCGACACACTTGAATGTTACTCTTCACTTCTTCGAGAACTACTTGAATTGGGACCGTGATGTTGCACATTTTAGTGCTCTTCCATAAAGGTCAGACTTACTCAGTACATGGATGACCTTGATCCTATGCCAAGTTCTTAGAGCCACAAGTGTGATGAATGTCTAGGTCAGCTGAGCATGGGCTGTTCACACAGCTCTCCTGTTGCTATTTTCGATTTCTTCTCCAGAACCGTCACTCAGATTAAGCTGAACCTTTGTGAACATGTTTCTTGTGAAAAGATCAAATAAAATTAATCACTAGGTAACGCTGCTCTGGATTCCTGATTTTTAACGATTTTTTCAATTCGGTACTTATCGGTAAGTGCACCTTTCCTATTGATTACTATGTAAGTCAATGGGCATTCTAATGCTAATTCACATTTTTTACTTCTGCAAAACCATCAGCCACATCGACTTAAAATTTTGTGGCAATGTATCGTAGGTGGGTCTCTTCCAGGTTTGTTCAAATGGTCATGCTTTTACGAATTTGTTCTTTTTTGGGGCAAGTCTTAAAAACTCTTCAAAACGGCTCACCCGATTGCTTTGATATCACACAGGGACACTCCTAGAGACTTCTAGTTTTTAATTAACTTACCAAGTGGCGCTGCAATTTTTTCTATTTTCTAATGATTTCTGGGGGTGTTTTTGCTATTTTCGACTTCCTCTCCAGAACCATCTCTCAGATTAAGCTGAAACTTGGTGGAAATATACCTTGCGAAAGGATCAAATAAAGATGTTCACTAGGTGGCAGTGCTGTGGAATTCCGATTTTTAACGATTTTTTTTAAAAAATTCAAGTACTTATCGGTAAACTATCCCAAATTATTATTATGTAAGTCAATGGGTATGGTAATGCTCAATATCAAGTAGCAATGTTCTTTTTAAAGTTCTCTTTAAATAGTGATAATAGTAATAATGTCTCATGCTCCAGTAAAATTTTGTTTTTAGTGAATATTTCTTTAAACAAATCTTAGAAACAATTCTAAATGTCATATGCACTCTGCTTAAGGACAAGTAAGACACCAAAAACCTTTGCATGGCCGATTTTGAGAATTTAACGGTTTTACAAGACGAATGTCATTCCATTAGTTGTAAAATTTCAAGCTTTTAAATAAAGTAAAAATATGAGGAAAAATGCCAAGAACCACACAGGCATGTGGACATCCAAACGTCCATGTGTCATTCTTTTGGCCTTCAGCCGTTAAACGAACAATGCCACCCGTCAATTATACTTAAGAGCCTGTCACGTGTCTGCAGGTAGCAACGGCCCACGGCAAAAGGAGAGTGGTATCATGGCGGTAATGCGAAATAAGGCGGCATGCCGAATGTATGTTTGTCTGCAGGGAAAAGATGCAAACATGCTAACATATCATGCCCTTAGTGATTTACTTTATAGTTATCTTGCATGTTTTGCGTTCTAATGAAGGGAGACTTTAAATGTTCAAGTGGAGCGGGAATCGTCATACGATGTACCTTCAAAGGCCGTGCCGCGAAGGATTACCCCAGTGGTCCTGTACACGAAAGACAGGCGGGGAAAAAACTGGCACTTTAATCAACAATACCCATGTACACAATAATATTTTATCGAAACCCAGGGATGAGGAAATAAAAGTACAAATAAACACATCGAAATAAGCATAAACGTGAACAGCAGAGAAACACACAAAATAGCGTTACAAAACTGAGGTTGGAAAGAGAAATGAAACTCATTGAGAAAATAACTACAAAATAATGACAAGCTAACTAAGTACAGTGTACAGACAATTCTAACAAGCTACCTACATAAAGTATACAGATAGGAGTAATTACAGTTAAATACTGTCCCTGAAAACGGGATGAAGAGGTAGGGGTCGGAAGACCAAATCCGCCATCCGTGCACTGACCACGAGCAGCCGTAAGCCGCCCCGCCGAAGCAAGGCAACACAACTTTCGTTGCCTGGCTTGAGGTCACGGGGCCCAAAAGGCCGCCTCCATGACGTCACACTTTGAAACCAGACTATCGCTGTCGCTGTTTGACAGATCGCTGAATAATGTTTCCCGTACTTCAAAGGCTCTTTTATTCATGTGATTGGCCAAGAATCGATTGACAACCTCCCCATATGTTAAGGGACGATGTTTCCAACGTTTTGTTCAAATATCAGCTCAACTTGAGCAAATGGTATTGCTTCCGAGGCATATGATCAACATCGAAGGCCTTTGAAGCTTGTTTTCTCAGAAAGAATAATAGGACGAAAACCCCACCTAAGAATGGTTATTCCAAGAAAACGGCTGCGCAAAATTTAATCCGGTTAACGGCTTTTGATTTTGTAATGTCTGAACTGCAAAAAGTATTCAGTGATTTTTTAAATTTTGCTTCGTTCTTTTACTATGAAATGAGGTCTAAAATGAACATCCTGAAAATCAAAGGGAAAATTGAAACGTCAAACTTTGAGGATGGATAACAGAAAAACGAAACCAAACATAAAAAAAATCGGAAGATCGTTTTTTGTTGCCAATGTGTCAGGATTAAGATGCAAGTGTAATTATGATTTTATCCCATATAATTAGTGACTTATATCGACGTTTATGAGGTGGATGCTTTGCGGTCAACTTTCAATTGTTTATTCAACAATTAATATCAGAGACACCCAAATGCGGGACATATCAATTTTTTGGAGTATGACGTTTACACACATATATGATATGTTATCCTAACCCAAATACATTTTCAGCTAGGATTGATTAAAGCGGGATTTATTTTTGGTGTCTTACCTGTCCTTAAGCTTAACACAGGTCTATTCAGGTGCAACTTTGATTTTATAAGCACAATCAGGTCAGCTGAGCACGGGCTGTTCACAAAGCCCTCTTGTATATGACATACATCACTTGAAACATTCTTTTTCTGGATCTTTCGTGGAAAGCTATGCAATGAGCATTCCCGTATGGATCTTGTGGCCATGTGTGGATGTTTGGGATATTTGCAGACAATCTATCCCTTAGCTTATGTATAGTGTCTACGATTACATTATGCTTATACCTAATGTCACACAGCGTTCATTTTACGACATATTAAGGCAAAATGTACAAAAAACATGAAATAATTTGATATGAATACAAGACCCCATCAGTTTTCATTTTAGAATATATGCAAATTATCAATCTAAAATTACTTCAATGGTCATCAAAGCATGACAAATAGAATCGCAATTGCATTTAAAATGAAGTTAATTTTAATTTCCATGGTAAGATTTGACACAGAAAAAGCAGCTATGTATACGTCATTGACAATATTGTCCAATGACGGTTGCTTGCTTGATTCGACACATTGTCTATTTATGAATGCAAGATAAGCGAAAAACCAGAAAAGAAGATTTGCTTCAAGCCAAATCTGTTCGTGTGCCTGCAAAGGAAAGTTGTTGCATTGCACATGCGAGTTAAGATTGGAAAAGCTACATGACAGAAAACATGGAATTTAAGAAAGAAAAAAAGCAACTTCAGCAAAATAAGGCTTTTTGCATGGAAAGGAAAAAATGCAGGTAACAAAGAAATACCAGGTAGAAAGAAAGAGCCCTTGATAAAACAGAATGCCAAGTGTCAGCTAAGAAACAAACACACATTGTATTGCAACTTTGATTCATTTATGGGTCACTGTTGACATTACAGCATGGACTGATGACAAAATGGTCCCCATATGGTAGCATACAAGTATTCTGTCTGACATGAGTTTAAACAACAAATATTAGTGATGAACATTTCCATGTAATTGACTGCTGATAACAGACAGTAACCTGCTGTATGTCTGACCTATCACAAATAGTTACAAGCTGTTATTGTTGCTCCCAATTTGCATTACTTAAACTTCACTAATAGGGCCACACACTGTTCAGAGATTCTTGTTTTAGTGCCGTCTTAGAGCTTAGCTCTGAGTAAAATTGACGATGGACAAACGTATGATGTGAAGTCAGAATGGCACATCTATGCATAATAATTTTGCACATAGATATTAAATATTCAAATGTTTCAATTCCCCTTTATATGTATAAATTCCCATTCTACGACTTTTGTTTGTGTTCACTGGATACACCTATAGCACAAACCTATGAAATGAAGTTGGAGTGACAACTGTACCTATAATAGTTTTGAAGAAATTCAAGGTTTAAATTTTTCGCGTACCCATAATATGTATGAATTAAAACTTTACAACTTTTGTTTGTGGTTCATTTTATGTGCTTACAGCACAAACCTATGAATTAGAGCTAGAATGTCACTTCTACTTACAATCGTTTTGAAGATATGCAAGGTTTAAATTTTCAAATGGCCGTAATTTGCATAATTTTCAAAATTGTCAACCTTCCTCACAAGATGCCAGACTTTATGTATAGAGGTAAAATCATGATAATTTTGGAGTTTCTACGTATAATAGTCTTCAAATAAATGGCGGGCAAATTTGCTGATAAAGAAGAAAAGAAAGAAAGAAAGAAAGAAAGAAAGAAAGAAAGAAAGAAAGAAAGAAAGAAAGAAAGAAAGAAAGAAAGAAAGAAAGAACTGAAAAAGAAGATTTGCTTCATACCAAATCTGTCTGGGTGCTTGCAAAATTTGAATTATAGAAATGCTTTGAAAAATGTTTATCGCTGTGATTCTGACGCAGAATAACACACCTATCTGTAGTATGTTGGAAGTGTTCAAGGTTAATGTGTAAGCTTAATGACACAAAATATACCAAAAGCATTTTTGGGGCACCCCTACCTGATGGTGCAGATAGGCAGAAGAGTATTGGTCTAAATATAGGAAAAGTATTCATTACTGGAAAGCTAATGCCTACCCCTTGTATGGTGCAGATCATAAATAGGAGCTGCTTTTTAAATATTGTATATCACAGAAAAGAATTTTAGATATGAACCAATCATAGTAATTCATAATAATGCCACATATCACTGTAGGTATGTTACAAATCAGAGCAACATTACTTTCACGTATCACAAATTGCTCCTCCCAATAAGGGCTGCAATTCATATATAACTTTAAGATATTTAAGCACGAAGGATCACTTCAAGTTCAATGAGTTGCAATTTACAACACATTAGATACATGATGAAAAAATACAATACACTATTGCTCCGTCTAGTCTGAGTAATAACACTGTAATGAGAAGCCTCCTTTCCAAGCTAGTGCATTAGAGAACCTCCATTCCAAGTAGAATACAAAGCCTCCATTCCAAGTTCAGTGCAGGAAACCGCCACTCTATGTTCTTTTAAATCATTTAACACCAAGAATAACTGTGATGTTTCCACAGTGTGCCTCTAATTGGGATCTGTAAGAATTTTAAGACAAGTAAATGGTGTCTCCAAGTATAAAATGAAAGGTTTTTCCGGTGTGGAAATAAAAGTGAGAGTTAGTGGTCAATAAAATGGAAACAAACGACTGCAACCACAAGTACAACGCAAATCTGAAGGGTCTGTAATGATGCTGTGTGTCACATGCTTTGGAGCGATCCATAATAAAACAGGGGTAAATGAATCTGCATAGTGAGACAAAAAGTAATTTCGCATACAGCTTTATAGCGGAAAATTATGTGGAAACAGTGTTAACGTAAATGCAGTGCCACGTGTTATTGTATTTCTCACATGAACATGTGACAAATATACATATTATCCAGCAAAACCCATCACCCTATGGGGTCCAGTGGTAATGTTACAGCCATAAGACAGCACCTGTGTTCTCTAAATGTTCCCATTTTTGGTGCCTTTTGTATGAGCCATTTCACCCGAGTTTTAAATTTGTCATTTTGGAGAAAAAATTGCATTAAACCTCTCTTCTCTCAGCGGTTTTCATTTTATGGATTTGCTTCATGAGTGAAACAAGCGAAAAAACGTGTAGCACAACAGCAAAATATAGTCAGTTTACTGAATATGTCAAAATTTGTGCTGATGGTCAAGGTTAAAGGATCAATGCAGTAAAGCAATATTTGCTAAAACCTTATACGAAGGACAAACGATAATGACATTTGCAAAAATGTTCATGAATTGTTCCCCCGGCTAACACTGTCAAGATCTTCATATTTTGTACATATAAAGGAAAGGGAGGGAGGGAGAGAGAGAGAGAGAGAGAGAGAGAGAGAGAGAGAGAGAGAGAGAGACAGAGAGAGAGAGAGAGAGAGAGAGAGAGAGAGAGAGAGAGAGAGGGGCGCCCAGTCATAACCCATAATTCAAATTTATATAGCAGAATAATTCATCACATGTAGGTCCCTGTTCAAGGTGATGCTATTGTTGCTTGTTCAGGCGACCCAGGGCTGGACAGGGACCCTGAGCCACCAGCCACATACACATACAAAAATGGCATGACAGTTATCCAAGCAGGAAAATGCTGCTGTGACCAACCTGCCTCCCCCCCCCTCCTACACACACACACACAGCTGTGCAAACATGGATATCCAGTGCTGAGGGCCCAGTCCAGTGCTCCATGCAGCTCATTCCACCACTGTGAGGCAGGCTTGCATATTCAGTGGACCCTGTCTAAAACCTTATCTTCAGCCAATCAGCAGTGAGCAGAACTATTTTGTTGCCACACTGAACCCAAACATGCATTCCCCTAAACAGGGTTTGCATGATGATTATGAGCTTTTTACATTAAAAGTGTTGAGTGATGCTTGTTCCATTAAATACTTCAACACGTGAATCTGACTTTTTATCAAATATAATTCATGATTATAGTCTGAATTATTGTGTGTCATTATAAGAAACCATTTTATATTCAAAACAATATGTCCCCCTTTTCCCCCTTCCACAAGAATAAATTCAGACAATTAACATGGGCTTTGGTTCACTGTCCATTGACAGGTGTCCGAAACCTACATGGGTAAGTTAGAACATTGTGTCTGTCTGCAATAGTTTGGAAGATATGGAGCTTTTAATTTTCAATTGCCCCTAATTTGCATAATTTCAAACACCATGGCTATTCCAAACCAGGTGCTTAATTTCACTGGTAGGAGAGTCATCATGGCAAGTTTGGTGATTGTCGGAATAATGTTGTCCTAGAAAAACTCCAGATAAATTTGGTCGTAAAGAAGAAAAAAGAAAGAAAGAAAGAAAGAAAGAAAAGAAAGAAAGAAAGAAAGAAAGAAAGAAAGAAAGAAAGAAAGAAAAAGAATTCTTGGAAAAACAAAATGTCTGCTTTTGCACCCAGACATAACTAGGAAAGAAGATTTGCTCCAAAGCAAATCTGGCTGTGTGCCCACAAAGGAAAGTTATTAGCATGTACATTCAAATTCAATCCTGGAAAAGCTGCATGACAGAAAAACGGGAAATTTCAGAAACAAGTGTACCAAAAATGTTCTTTGCATGAAAAAAAAATGTGTGATAAATCGAAATGCCAGGCAGAAAGAAAGAATTTTGGATAAAACAGAGTGTCAAGCGTCAGCAAACAACAAGATTTTGGCTTTTAAGGGAGAAACTGTAGCTAGTTCTCTAGGGTGCACACTACAGAGAGAGAGAGAGAGAGAGAGAGAGAGAGAGAGAGAGAGAGAGAGAGAGAGAGAGAGAGAAGAGAGAGAGAGAGAGAGAGAGAGAGAGAGAGAGAGAGAGAGAGAGGAGAGAGAGAGAGAGAGAGAGAGAGAGGAGAGAGAGAGAATGAGAGAGAGAGAGAGAGAGAGAGAGAGAGAGTTTGTATTTTGAAAAAAAAACGTTTGTGGGATCACAGATTGGTAGCTTTGGACATGGAGCCAGTTTAAGTACACGCGAGGTCGTTATAAACAGTTAGTGAGTGCAACAAAAAGATAATAACTTTGCAGTGCAATTGCTTCGTTGTTTCAGACACGTAGTCTTTATGTGCATCAAACGTCTCGTGATAGACATGCAGTTGCAATTTTCAGATGGTTGGTGGCACATGTCCCACGGAACAGACAGATTGATTTCCGCTACCTTGCTTCCGTGGAATGACGTACATTGGAAATCATGATATCTTTACGTCTTGCTTTGTATGGCGCCATCGGTACTTCCTATTCAAAGCTCCAGTTCCAGTTACAAAGCAAACGCTTTACAAAGCTTTTTATTTGAAGCGTCTGAATATTGTTCTGCATAAATGTTTACCCAGCTGGACAGAGGCATAATTTCATTTAAAAATGAACTAAAATACAAAAGCATTAACCATAGGCTACATGTCCTGAAATACAGAGGCAAAGAGTAAAAACATGGTGCACGTTAAATGTAGAATGGAAATATAAAGCATAATAATATCAAGGTGTCATCAATGCATGTAGTGAAGGACATTCCCGGATGATGGTTATTTCCTGGCTGTCAAGCTCTTTACTTGCAGGCACGAGGTCCGTTTCTGTTTTTTTTTTCTCTCTCTTTTTTTATTTTATTTGTTTTGTATGGTCTCAAACGTTAGAATCCTGTAACCCTTTCCCCTTGAATTAAGACTGAGTCAACAGCTTTCCTTGCCATGGGTTAGGCACTAAGTCCCCAACCCAGGCCAAGGAAAGCTGTTGACCTGGGGCATGTGATCTTGATAAGTCTCATGTACATTTCTCAGTCAAACTGTTTTTTTGTAACTGTTGAAATTAGTTGAAAACACTGACGCAGACGGCATTTGACCACTAGTCGGTTTGGCCAGTTGACAGGGGAAAGGGTTAAAGTCTTGATAAAAATAACACTTCAGGATTTAAAGCACCCTAAAATACAAGTAAACTAGCAACAACAAATTTTCAAGCACACAAGAAAACAGGTCATTTTATATAACAAAGAGTGATGCTATTCATGGACGTTATTTGCGATAAATTGTGAAGGGTGCTGCCCTGGTGGAGCACAAAACACTCTCATGGTTGGAAATTATTTGATAGGCTTAGATGAAAATTAAACAAGTTTGAATTGTTAAATTATCGGATTAACAAGATGTCAAGTTTTGAAAGGCCTACACCATAAACACTAGACCCGTTTGAAGGACTGTTACATAACCTTGAACTTACAGCAGTTAGTGGTTTGCTTGGACCAGCCAACACAAAAAAAAAATATTTCCGTTCGGAAAATTGTAAGTGCATCCAAATTACCAAGCAGAAGTTTACCATTGTGCTTTGATTTCTGCAGACAGGGCCATATGTCTTCAAGATACCTTACTAGCAAACATGATAGGAGAATCAGAGTCAAAAGAAATCAAATTCTACAGCACCATTTGACTTCATGTGAAACATACTCTATGCTTTATAATTACTTTTCTAATGTTCAAAAATTGGTTCCGCGTTACCGCAGGAACTTCTAACAAAGTTTCAGTTCCGAAACGTGCCGCGAATGGTGTGGCAGACAAAGGCTCACAGGTTGACATGCCAACAAAGCCTTCTGAATATAAAAGTTCAATTGAGACATAGTGACCAGTCTTCAAACCCGGTGCACAAACAACCACTGCGATCATATATGGGCAGATATAGTTTATCTATTCGTGTATGATGCATACACAAAATGAATACTTAGAGTCTAGTTCGTTATTCAATCTAAAATCATTAAGCTGCTGTCACTCAGGCATAAGTGGCTGGCATACACCAATTTTCCTTGCGCAACGGTAAGCGTGGATAATTTCTTC